>ML663008.1:29527655-29541558 GCA_007570785.1 Antilocapra americana | reverse complement strand
ACATATGTTTTGTTCTAGGAGTTTTATGGTTTAAAATGCAAGAATTTAAGCCATTTTGAGTAAATTTTTGTGTGTGGTGGAAGATAGTGGTCCAGTTTCATTCTTTTGCATTTGGCGATCCAATTTTCCCAACATAACTTATTAAAGAGACTGTCTTTTCCTTTCTGTGTATTCTTGGCTCTTTTGTCATAAATTAATTGACCATATATGTTGAAGTTTACTTCTGGGCTTTTTATTCTGTTCCACTGATGTATGTGTCTGATTATATGCCAATATCATACTGTTTTAATTACTAGATCTTTGTACTATGGTTTGAAATCAGGGAGTATGCCTCCAGCTTCATTCTTCTTTCTCAAAATTGCTTTGGCTATTTGGTGTTTTACTGAGGTTCACTGCAAATTTTAAAACTGTTTTATTGTTATGGAAAATACCATTGGAATTTTGCTAGGGATTGTATTGCATGTACATTGCTTTGGATAGTATAAACACTTAATTTAAATATTAATTCTTCCAACCATTAGCACAGAATATCTTTCCATTTATTTGTGTCTTCTTCAATTTTTTTTGTCAATGTCACAGTTTTCAGTATATAGGTCTTTCACCTCCTTGGTTAAATTTATTCTAGGTTTTTTAAAAAAACTCAATTGTAAACAGAATTTTTTTTCATAATTGTCTTTCCGATAATTCATTATTTGTGTAGAGAAATGGAACTGATTTTGTGTATTCATTTTATGTCCTGCAAATTTACTGAATTTATTTATTAGTTCCAACAAATTTTTTGATGGAGTCTTTAGAGTTTTCTCTGTATGTACTGTGTCATCTGTGGATAGTGACAGTTTTACTTCATCCTTCACAATTTGAATTTCTTTATTTTCTTTTTTTCCCTAACTGTTCTGGCTATGACTTTCATTGCTACATTAGTAAATTTAATAAGAGTGAACATTTTTGCCCTATCCTTGATCTTAGAGGAAAACCTTTCAGATTTTCACCATTAAGTATGATGTTAGCTATTGGCTTGTCATACATGGCCTTTATATTGTTAAGGTATATTCTCCTTATACCTGCTTTGTTCAGAATTTTTACCCTAAATGGATGTTGAATTTTGTCAAACTCTTTTTATACATTTAATGTGATAGCCATATAATTTTTATTCTTCCTTTTGTTAATGATATATTGGATTGGCTGAGCTACGGATGTTGAACTATCCTTGAATCCCTGAAATCCTACTTAGTCATGGTGTATGAACCCTTTAATGTATTACTGAATTCAGTTTGCTAATATTTTGTTGAGAATATTTGCATCTATGTTCATCAAGGATATCAATCTGTCATTTAAAAGTTTCTTTTTGTGCTATCCTTGTCTGCTTTTGGTATCAGGGTAATGCTGGCCTCTTGTAATGCATTTGGATAAGTTCCTCATCTTTTAATTTTTTGAGAGAGTGTGAAAAGTGTTGGGTAGTTAGAATAGGAGAAGGAGTCCAGAATGACGGTGGCTAAAAGACAAGGAAGGGAAAAATCCACAGAAATAGAACAAAGGAATGTTGGAAGACTGGAGTGAGGACCTCAGGTAAAACAAACAGCACTCCTGGCTAGTCCAATTTACATAGGGCAGGCCCAGGGAGAGGAGAAAAAAAAAACATAGAAAAAAGGGAGCCAAAATTGGGCCGGAGCCTCTCTTCTCTTTGCGTCTTTTGGGTTGGCATTCCCTCAAGCCTTGAGAATGTATTTTTCCTTTACTTTGTAAATAAAACTGAGCTGTACCATGGAGCTGTAACACTGGTCCATCCGAGGGCTGTAATGCTGGTCCATCCATTGCTTCAAATTTTAGTTGCAATGATACAGAACCAAGGAAATTACAAACTCTCCTCACATCTATGGTGCCATTTCTCAGATTTAACCTGGCTGAAAGAACCTCAACTTGGCCCCCATAAGGAGGAGGCCAAGCACAGCAGGAGTCCAGCTTAGCAAAAGCTCCCACGGTGGAAGCTGAACGTAAAGAAAATCCAGTGCAGGGGAAGTGACAAGAAGCCCAGCATACTGGAAACCAGGACAGTGAAAAACAAACTCAAAAGAAAGCTCACGTGGCTCAGTCTCAGATTCCAGAAGACCTCTGGTTAAGGTATGAGGTCCTTGCTCCTATGGCTGGAGGGACATATGCCTAACAAAATCTTAATTCCTTTACAATCTCTCATTTTTTGTTTCCTTGAATCCCCCATGAACAGGCGAGTGGCAGTGGGTGCAAATGAGGGACTCTGGCAGGGGCTACTCCTCCGTGTGTCCCAAAGGCTCCACGATCTGCTCGGCCACAGTAGCTGTTGCCCAAGCCAGTGGGGGTTCTTCTGTCCTTAATCTTCTTTGTGCCAAGGATCAGGACAATGAAAACTGTGGGCATGGGTCAGATATTCAGCAGATTTTCCAGTAGATTATGAAGGGGATTCTTCAGCACGTTTTTCCCACTGCTTTTTCCTCCTGGCTTTCAGCTTCTCTCTCCCAGGATTTGAGCATGGCCAAACCCCCATGGTGCCTGGCTTCAGGACCTAATGAAGTTCAGGCTATGATGTCTCACTGTAAAAATTTGAGGGACACAGCAGTAGGTTAGAGGTGGGTTTGTTCAGATTCAGAGAGAAGCACGCTCCATAGAATGTGGGCCATCACAGAGGAGAGTGCCATAGAATGTGGTGTGGCTAGTTCTTGCGAGCTAGGTGAACTGATATGCTACTGAATGGGAGGACCATCCCAACCATGGGGGAACCACCCACTCCTCCATCTTTTGATAGTGACTTGGAACGGTCCTGCCACCTCTGGGTGTGTCACTTAGTTTGCACACTGGGGATCAAAGTTTAGTTGAATTTGACTGTCATCTTGGACCCATTTGATTTTAATCAGTTTATGTCTTGCCCTTGGGCTGTGTCATTCTTTCAAAAGTTGTACCCTGCCCCTTCCCTCCTGTTTCATGCTCCTTTCCTGAGCCCTGCCCAGGCCCACAACCTTCTGGAGGGACAACCAGAAAATAGCTGGCCCTTGGGAGGGAAATACTATATAATATTCAATCCCTCTAGATAGTCAAGCCTTCATCTTCCATGTTTCCTACAACATGTTCAACAACAGCATCTCTAGGTGAACCCACTAAGGCGGGTAACAGGCAACAACACCTGCTAGAAGTCCATTTGTTGGCATCCCTTAAAAGGCAATTTGGCCTCCAGGGATAATGTTTGTCACTTTGGGAGTTAGGCCTGCAGGCCATTTGGGCCCAAACCCTTACCACCCTTCTCCTAAAAGTTACAAACATATCCCCAGATCAAATTCCCACTCAACTTTTATGGAACATCTGGTCTGTTGCCTCTTATCACTTTGGTCTTAATCCACTTACTAAATCCTAAAACCATGAGGTTTTAGGCAAATAGGAAGTGGTCAAAAAAGAGATGACAAGAGTGAACATCGACATTCTAGGCATCCACTAACTAGGATGGACTGGAATGGGTGAATTTAGCTCAGATAACCATTATATCTACCACTCTGGGTAGGAATCCCTTAGAAGAAATGAAGTAGCCATCATGGTCAACAAAAGAGTTCAAAATGCAGTACTTGGATGCAATCTCAAAAACGACAGAATGATCTTTGTTCATTTCCAAGGCAAACCATTAAAAATTACTGTAATCCAAGTCTATGTCCTGACCAGTAACACTGAAGAAGCTGAAGTTGAACAGTTCTATGAAGACTAACAGGACCCTTTTGAACCAACACCCAGAAAAGATGTCCTTTTCATTCTAGGGGACTGGAATGTAAAAGTAGGAAGTTAGGAAACACCTGGAGTAACAGGCAAATTCGGCCTTGGAGTAAAGAATGAAGCAGGGCAAAGACTAATAGAGTTTTGCCAAGAGAATGGACTTGTCATAGAAAACATCCTCTTCCAACAACACAAGAAAAGACTCTACACATGGACATCACCAGATGATCAACACTGAAATCAGACTGATTATATTCTTTGCAGCCAAAGATGGAGAAGCTCTATACAGTCAGCAAAAAGAAGACCAGGAGCTGACTGTGGCTCAGATCATGAACTCCTTATTGCCAAATTGAGACTTAAATTGAAGAAAGTGGGGGAAACTACTAGGCCATTCAGGTATGACCTAAATCAAATCCCTTATGATTATACAGTGGAAGTGAGACATAGATTTAAGGGACTAGATCTGATAGACAGAGTGCCTGATGAACTGTGGATGGAGGTTCATGACATTGTATAGAGGACAGGGATCAAGACCATCTCCAAGAAAAAGAAATGCAAAAAGGCAAAATGGCTATCTGAGGAGACCTTACAAATAGCTGTGAAAAAAGAGAAGTGAAAAGCAAAGGAGAAAAGGAAAGATGTACCCATTTGAATGCAGATTTCCAAAGAATTGCAAGGAGAGATAAGAAAGCCTTCCTCAGCGATCAATGCAAAGAAATAGAGGAAAACAATAGAATGGAAAAGACTAGAGATCTCTTCAAGAAAATGTGAGATACCAAGGGAATATTTCATGCAAAGATGGGCTCAATAAAGGACAGAAATGGTAGGGACCTAATAGAAGCAGAAGAGTTTAAGAAGAGGTGGCAAGAATACATAGAAGAACTATACAAAAAAGATCTTCATGAACCAGATAATCACGATGGTGTGATCACTCACCTAGAGCCAGACATCCTGGAATGTGAAGTCAAGTGGGCCTTATCACTACGAACAAAGCTAGTGGAAGTGATGGAATTCCAGCTGAGCCATGACTCCACCTGCCCGGGCATTTGATTTCCAGGAGGCTGTCATGCCTCAGTTTGTCTGGATATCTGCACCCTGACTCGGGGACGCCTGGCTCGCAGGCTGCAACAGTACTAGGTAGGATAAGTTTCAAAAAGACTCATCCCTAAGGAAGCCCACCCATGGAAATTTAAGGAGGCCTATTAGTTTTCTCTTTTTTCTCTTCCTCCCTGTCATCACTGTCTTTCAGATGAGAAATAACTAATCCACTTCCCAATAGATGCCCTTGAGATGCATCATTGATAACTGGAAGCTATTCAATTCTCTAACTCTAAAGAGAAGTCGCTTAAAATTCTTTTGTGCCACTGTATGGCCACAGTATCCTCTGGGGGACAAGGAAAACTGGCCTGAGGATGGGAGTTTAAATTACAATACAATCCTGAAGCTCGACTTATTCTGCAAAAGACAAGGGAAATGGATAGAGATTCCCTGTGTCCAAATTTTCTTTTGACTAAGATATGAAGGAACTCTGTCTTAAGTATGGGATTATTGTATGCCCTAAAAGTGAGCCTACTAGGCAAATGGTGTAACACACAGACAACCAAAAGAAGGAATCCCTCACCCCCCTCCCGTGAAGGCTCACCTCCCATCGCTCCCGATTGCCTGGTGCTCCTTCCTTGTATCAAGACTTGCCCTCATTTCCCGGAGCACCCCCTCTACAAAAGCCAACTCGAGTATGTTCTTTAGTTAAAACTGGAGGAGAATTCAGACCAACCTGGGTCCATAAGCCTTTCTCCCTTTTATAACTAAGACAGATCAAAAAAGACCTGGGAAGCTATACAGATGACCCAGGCAAATATATAGATACATTCGAACACATTACCTTGGCCTTTGACTTGATGTGGAAGGACATCATGGTCATATTTAGTCAAACTTTACCTGACCCTGAGCATGCTAGGGTCTTAAAGGAAGCCTGAAACGATAAATAGCCAGTAGGGGAAATTGCAGTCCCTTCCTCAGATCCTAATTGAAATTATAATGACCTTGAGCACATCTGAGAGAAGGATCATTTTCTGATCTGGGTGAAGGCAGGACCGAAAGCAGCCCAGCAAAAAGTAATCAACTATTCCTGAGTCTCAGCAATAACTCAGGAGCCCAACAAGAACCCCATTGCCTTTCTGGAAAGGTTAAAAGAGACCCTCCAAAAGTTTACCATCTAGGCTTAGACTCTTACGAGGGACAGGTGATTTTAAAGGACAAATTCCTGTCCCAATGTGCATCAGACATCAGGATAAAGTTACAACAGCTACAGCAGCAGGACCCTGATGCTTCTTTAGATGAGATGGTCCAGATAGCCACCAATACCTTTTATAACAGAGAACAGGAAAGGGGGACCAAGGCCCAGGAGATAGAGAAAAGGAAAGAGACAAGGCATGCCCAAATGCTGGCCACCCTCCAGGGAAGCCCTATGGCAAACCCCAAGTCCTTGAAGGACAAGACACGAGGTAAATGCCTAATCCATATACAGGTGATGTATTGGGCCATAGGGTGTGCAAACTGTGATAAGTCTCCTAAAATGGCTTGCCACAAATGCCATCAACTGGGTCATTGGGCAGCACTCTGCCCTTGGGATCCAAGAGCCTCAGGGCCAAGTGCCAAGCCTTCCCTCGCGATGGTTCAACAGGACTGAAGAGGCCCACTCCAGCCAGTCTGCATGTCACAGATAACCATCACAGGGCTGGAGCCAAGGGTACAACTGGATGTGGCAGGTAGGTCCAAGAATTTCTTGGTTGACACGGGGCTACCTACTCTGTCCTGACCTCCTACTCCGGAGCCTTCTCCTCCCAAATCTGTACCATTTGGGGTGCTACAAGAAAAGCAACTACTAAAAGATTCATCCACACACTTCTTTGTTGCTGGGATGGACAAGTAGTTTCCCACCAGTTTCTGGTGGTCCCTGAGTGTCCTACTCCCTTATTAGGAAGAGATATACTCATTAAACTGGGGACTGCCTTTGTGGTAGGAAGCTTTTCAGCCCTTAAAACCCTACAGCTTCTGGTTACTACTTAGGAACCCATTACACTCTATCCAATGAGAGGGACCAAAAACTATGGGAGGACAAAATTAACCCCCAGGTGTGGGGCCAGGGGACTCCTGGACAGGCCCACCAAGCTGAACTGGTCATCATTGTCCTCCGAGATCCTACTTGGTTTCCTAACTGGAAACAGTATCCCCTCAGAAGAGAAGCTCAGGAAGGACTACAGCCTCTAATAAATAAATTCCTTGCTTGCGGGCTCTTGGTCCCCACCAATTCACGGTGTAACACCCCGATCCTCCCTGTAAAGAAAAAGGACGGAACCTGGCGAATGGTTCAAGATCTCTGGATCATAAATAAAGCTGTAGTCCTCCTCTATCCTACATCCTCCTCTATCCCACAGTACCCAATCCCTATATAATCTTGGGAGAAATCCCACCCAGTGCCAAGTGGTTTACAGTCTTGGATCTCAAAGATGCGTGTTTTTTTTTTTGCATACCACTGGCTAAAGAATCCCAATATCTTTTTCCCTTCAAGTGGGAGTCTTCAGGAGAAAAACACCAACAGATGACTTGGACAGTATTATCTCATAGGTTCAGAGATAGTCCCACCTTTTTGAGCAAGCCTTTAGCCGGGGTCTCCTAGATCTGGACCTGGGACCTAATGGAAAAATATTACAATATGTAGATGACCTCTCCAGATGAGAAAAACGCCCAACAACATGCAATTCAGGTTCTAAACTTTTTGGCAGAGAGGAGATATAAAGTCTCTTGTGCTAAGGCACAGATGGTCGAGACAAATGTCACTTAACTGGGAGTTCAGATTACACACAAGTCCAGGAGGCTGTCCTCTGACAGAGTATAAGGAGTCCTCCAATTGCCCACCCCCATGACTTGAAAACAATTGTGAGCTTTCCTGGGGCTAACTGGGTGTTGTAGAATCTGGATACCGAATTATGGTCTAATTGCCCAGCCCTTATATGAAAGCTTGAAGGGACAGGATGATGCAATCCCACTGATATGGGGAACTCCTCAAAAGAAGGCAGAGGCTACACTAAAATGAGCCGTAACTCAAGCAGCCGCCTCGAGGTTGCCAGACCCAGAAAAAGCATTCCAGCTTTATGTCCATGAAAAAGAAGAAACAGCCTTGGAAGTGTTAACTCAAAGCCTGAGACCCAGCCTGTAGTTTATTTGTCCAAGAGGCTCAACCCAATCACCCAAGGCTGGCCTCCCTGCCTTTGAAATCTTGCAACCATTGCAATCTTGATAGAAGATGTTTTAAAACTCTCCTTTGGGGGCAAACTAACTATTTTTACCAGCCACCAAGTAAAACAACTCCTAAATGGGAGAGGCCATTTATGGATGTCTGATCAAAGAATCCTCAGGTATCAGGTAGTGCTGATGGCAAATCCACGCCTCACTATATCCCCTTGTGAGGTTCTTAACCCAGCCACCCTCCTGCCTACCCCTAAGGGCTTTCTCCCCTTTCACTCTTGTCTAGAAACCCTGCACCACGGACAAAGCCCCGAGAGGGATTGTCGGAAGATCCTCTGACCAATCTTGAGGAAATCTGGCACACTATGGAGGCAGGTTTGTCTTGGATGGAAAAAGAAGAGCTGGATATGCAGTAGTCTCCAACTTTGAGGCCATAGAGGCTAAGCCTCTGCCACCAGGTACTTCAGCCCAATTAGCTGAGCTCATAGCCCTGACTCGAGCTTTAGAGCTGGGAAAAGGAAAAAGAATAGCCATTTACACTGACTCCAAGTATGCCTTTCTGGTGCTACATGCACATGGGGCTATTTAGAAAGAAAGGGGCTACTTGACCATCCAAGGGTCCCCAATCAAATGTGGTGACCAAATCCTTAGGCTCTTGGAGGCAGTTCATCTGCCCGCTGAGGTTTCAATCTCCAACTGTAAAGGACACCAGAAAGGGAGCACGGAAGTGGCACGAGGGGACCAAGCAGCTGATCAGGCAGCTAAGAGAGCAGCATTACAGAACAATGACCTAATAGGGGTTGCCACCTTAGGTCCACAGAAACTCCTTCATATACTGAAGGTGAGACTCTTAAAGCTAAGAGTGATGGCTTTCAAGAAGATCATATGGGTGGTTCCAAAATAAGGGATTCCTTTTTCTGCCTGGGAATCTCCAGTGGAAGTTGGTTAACTCCTTACATGCCACCACTCACCTAGGGTAAAAGACCCTCCAAAGATTACTAGAAAGTTCCTTCAGAGGAACAGGCCTCCAAACAACTGTAAGGCAAGTGGTCTCCTCTTGCCCCACTTGCCAACTAAACAACCCCCACAGAGCTTGAAGACCCCAGCTAGCCCAGCCTGTCCAACGACGTGGGACCTGACCAGGAGAGGACTGGCAGATGGACTTCACCCAGATGCCAGTCTCTCAAGGGTATTAGTCATGATAGATACATTCACAGGATGGATTGAAGGCTTTCCCATCCAGACTAAGAAGGCTGAGGAGGTGATTAAAAAAAAAAGCTGCTCCATGAAATCATTCTAAGGTTTGGTCTGCCCAGGTCATTACAAAGTGACAATGGGATATCATTTACTTCTAAGGTCATCCAAAGGGTCTCTAAAGCATTGGGCATTACTTATTATCTCCATTGTGCCTGGAGGCCTCAGTCTTTAGGAAAAGTAGAAACAGCCAACCAATTCTTAAAATCAGCAATAAAAACGATAACACTGGAGACCTCCCTGGGATGGAAGGAGTCTTTGCCAATAGCTCTCCTCAGCTCCCATATTGCCCCTAAGGTACAGGTTGGTCTTAGTCCTTATGAGACGCTATATGGGAGACCTTTGGTTTATGTCGATGACCTCTTCCTAGATCCAGAGACTCAGACCCTCTGATCTTATACCATAGCCATTGAGCAATTCCAACAGGATATACGCTTGTAGGGTGTCAACCAGGACCAAAAAGAGTCTAAAAAGTCACCACTATATGCTCCAGGGACTCAAGTCCTAATTAAAGTCTGGGAAAATGTGTCTCCAAAGGCTCGACTCCAGCCCACATGGAAGGGCACCTACCCTGTAATACTTCCTACCCCCACAGTGATTAGGGTACCAGGATGTGACTCCTGGATTCACTACTCACGAACCAAGCCATGGGAGAAAACAGAAAAGGACATTCAATACACCTGTGAGCCCCTGGGAGCTCTCAGATACCTATTCAGAAGTACAAATTAGTGCCATTCTGATGAACACCCCCAAAATTAGGTTTCTGGGGAAAAGATTTCTCAGGACAGCTTTAAACAGCCAACACAGTTTGGCAGGGGTTGTACTCCAAAACAGACAGGAGCTAGATCTCCTGATCCCTGAACAAGGAGGGACTTGAGCCACCTTGAATGAGACATTTTTTCTGGGTAAATACATATAGCTAAGTTAAAGAAAGTCTCACAGTCCTCAAGAAAGACATTTAGACCCTACAGGATCTCAAAGAATGAACCAGGGAGTTCTTGGGGTGACTATAATCTCTTTTTGGGTGATTCTCCTGGTGAGGGGGAATCTGGAGTTGGCTAATGCCCCTGCTAGTCCTTGTTATCACCGTATTGATGCTGTTAATGACTGTTCCATGTGTTATCAATTGTTTAACCCATTTTGTCTCTACCCAGGTCAACAAGCTACAATATGTAGTGCCAGTTCAACAAGGATATATAAAACTATAGCTGACCACAGAAAATATCACTCACCCTTAGATGGACACCACTATAAGGAGTCTGAGGCTTTATACTAGAAAGAGAGGGAGGCCAAAGTCCCCTCACTGTCCCAGTTCAGCCGGAAGTATCCAGAAAGACTTCAACACCCCTATTCCCAAAGAGTTGGGCCTTCTATCTCTTGAGGCGGGAATGTTAGGTAGCTAGAATAGGAAAAAGGAGTCCAAAATGGTGGTGGCTAAAAGACAAGGAAGGGAAAAGCCTGCAAAAATAGAACAAAGGACGGTCCGAGGACCGGAGTGAGGACCTCAGATAGAACAAACAGCACATCTGGCTAGCCCAGTGTACATAGGGCAGGCCCGGGGGAGAAGAAAAAACATATGAAAAGAGGAGCCAAAATTGGGCTGAGGCCTCTCTTCTCTTTGCGTCTTTTGGGTCGGCATTCCCTCAAGCCTTGAGAATGTATTTTTCCTTTACTTTCTAAGTAAAACTGAGCTGTACCACGGAGCTGTAACACTGGTCCATCTGAGGACTGTAATTCTGGTCTGTCTGTTGCTTCAAATTTTTGTTGTGAAGAAACAGAACTGAGGAAACCACAAACTCCCTTGACAGAAGGTTTACTATTAATTATTCTTTGAGTGTTTGGTAGAAATCACCAGTGAAGCCATCTGATCTGGGACTTCTGCTTATTGGGAGGTTTTTGACTACTGATTTAATGGATCTCTGTTCAGATTCTCTGTATGATCATGGCTGGGAAGTTGTATGTTCCTAGGTATTTATCCATTTCTTCTAGGTTGTTCAATTTGTTGATGTATAATTATTTATATAGTCTCTTTCTTATGATCCTTTATAGTTCTGTGGTATCAGTTGTAATATTTCCTCAAAGTATTCTTCATGAAATTTTTATTTAAGTATAATCTGCATTATTTAAAATTTTATTCTCCAAGTTATTCTTTGAACTGTTTAAAGTGAAGAAGAACTAAAGAGCCTCTTGATGAAAGTGAAAGAGGAGAGTGAAAAAGTTGGCTTAAAGCTCAACATTCATAAAACTAAGATCATGGCATCCGGTCCCATCACTTCATGGCAAACAGATGGGGAAACAGTGGAAACAGTGGCTGACTTTATTTTTCTGGGCTCCAAAATCACTACAGATGTGATTGCAGCCATGAAATTAAAAGATGTTTACTCCTTAGAAGGAACGTTATGACCAACCCAGACAGCATATTAAAAAGCAGAGACATTACTTTGCCAACAAAGTTCCGTCTAGTCAAGGCTATGGTTTTTCCAGTAGTCACGTATGGATGTGAGAGTTGGACTATAAAGAAAGCTGAGCACCGAAGAATTGATGCTTTGGAACTGTGGTGTTGGAGAAGACTCTTGAGAGTCCCTTGGACTGCAAGGGGATCCAACCAGTCCATCCTAAAGGAGATCAGTCCTGGGTGTTCATTGGAAGGACTGATGTTGAAGCTGAAACTCCAATACTTTGGCGACCTGATGCAAAGAGATGACTCATTTGAAAAGACCCTGATGCTGGGCAAGATTGAGGGCAGGAGGAGAAGGGGACGACAGAGGATGAGATGGCTGGATGGCATCACTGACTCAATGGCCATGAGTTTGGGTAAAGTCTGGGATTTGGTGATGGATAGGAAGGCCTGGTGTGCTGCAGTTCATGGGGTCACAAACAGTAGGGCACAACTGAGCGACTGAACTGAACTGAATATAATTTTGGCTTTTTGGTCCATGTTGTTTATTTTTTTCTCCATTTTAAACTTAGTTTTAAATATTATTTCTTAAACTTTTGATCTCTAGCACACTGAATTCTTTTTTGTTTTTCCCTGCCATTGGCTTCCTGGAGGGATTTGGGTTGTCACTGTTTGATACATTGTTGATGGTGACAGTGAGGAGGTGTGGGCACAGGGTGATTGTTGCAGAAAGTGCTCATGGATTGGAGGTGGAAGATGTTGAAACCCATCAAGTTTCCTGTTATGTCCTACTTTTTTTACTTCTTTCACCACCAACTCCTTCAATATCTATTCTCCAAATATTTTTAGCCAGTGTGATTTAAGAATTCCACAGGCTAAGAAGACTTTTCAAGGCAAATTTATCTTGTTTGTTTGTTCACCTGAGGCAGTCCCTAGTTCATAACTACCAGAACAGTAGCTATATACTGACTAGTTATGTGCAAATTTTGTGCCATTTATTTGCTGCAAATTGGCTATTAGGAACTCAGAATGCATTTTTTTTTAATTGCCTCTCTTTTATGTAGGTTCCTAGATCAGTCAGTAAAAACCCAGGGAGCCAGACCAGCTTAACAATTGTTTAATCTTTCTCCTTTCTTTTATTAAAAAAAAAAAATTTCGTGGTGTACTAAATTTATTTTTGCATGCATTCACAACAATCTCAAGGAATCAAATTCTTATTTAGGTTGGTTTTAAGCCACTCCTTCTAGAGTTCAGTGAGATAACTAAAGGGAGAGTGTCAGAGATGACAAGACCAGGGCAGAACGTCAGATTCTCTTGGGGAAAATAGGAGAAGAATTCCAGGGAGAGGGACTCAGGAGCACAAAGGCAGAGTCGGGCACAAACAGCTGCCAAGTGAAAATTCCAGAAACCTGTCAGTCAGTTTCAGTGAGAGGTCAGACACGGAGACAACGCCTTTCAGCATGCATTTCATTTCTTCTTTTTTTACTTGATTTTAAAAATAGTTTTCTTGTTTATATATTTTTGGCTTTGTTGTTTCTTCATTACTGAGTGGGCTTTTCTCTAGTTGCAGCAAGCCGGGCTACTCTCCAGCTGTGGTGCAGGGTCTTCTCATTGAGGTGGCTTCTCTCGCTGCAGAGCCCAGGCGGTAGGGTGTGAAGGCTTCAGTAGCTGCAGCACGTGAACTCAGTAGTTGGGGGTCCTGGGCTCTAGAGCACAAGCTCAATAGTTGTGGTGCACGGGCTTAGTTCTCCCCTGTATGTGGGATCCTCCCAGATCAGGGATTGAACTTGTGTCTCCTGAAAGTGAAATAAATTTATGAGCAATCTCCCCAAAATGGCCTCGATGGGTGCTCCTCAAAAGACTCCAGGGAGGAAGGGATGTCAAATGGACACTAATAGTTAATAATAATGGCTTACTCTCCTGATGACTTCAAACAAGTTTTTCCTTCACATTTTAAATTTCTCCATCTCCCACTTCTCTACTGCCATGGGGATTACAGGCATCCAGCTACAGAAGGGGAGAATTGAATCTGAAAGCAATGAAATAATGGCAGAGTAATGTTCCAATGCCCTTAATTAAAAGAGAAGAGCTTTAAGCTATGCTTAAAAACAAAACAGTGTGTTGTTTGGAATAATGGTGCTTAAGGAAAAGCAACTCTAATTAGAGGAGGATGAAGACATTCCAAATGGGACTTGTAGCTACTTTCTTTCTTTCTTTTTTTTTTAATTTATTTTTTTTTAATTGTTTTTGCCATACATTGTCATGATATCACCATGG
>ML663008.1:29327059-29527555 GCA_007570785.1 Antilocapra americana | reverse complement strand
CTTTAAAAAGCAGTGGCACTGATTCCTTTTGAACCTGTTTCTTTTCAGTGTTTCTGTGTAAGACTGAACCAATGACTCCCCCACCCCTACCCCAGGCTTTTAGCGTGGCCCACAAGTGGCACAAACATGTAGAAATGGAACACAGGAAAGAGTCTTAAGGTAGAGTGACAGAAAGGGGAAAAGGAAGGAAACGAAGGAGCATCAAAGACGGGGATTTCTCAGAGCAGAACTGAAAGGGCTAGGGAAGGGACAGGGAAAGGGAGAGAGATGTGAATACGAGACAGGAGAAAGATCAAGATCAAGGGTGGAGTGGCGGGAGGAAAGAGAGGGAGAGAGGAGAGTGTTGCTGGGACTCAGCCTCTTTTTCATCGGTGCTGAATAGACATATGGAGCCAGAGTTTGGGGTGAAGCAGGAAAGAATTGCTTGATTGCTTTGCCAGGCGAATGGACACACAGCAGGCTAAAACCTTCAGGACTGTGTGACCCACCCTGGCTGGGTTAGTGAGGAGTTTCGCAGTGTTCAAGGAGCAGGGTGCCATCATCAGCTCATGGACATTCTTCTGGATTCTTTGGTGGTGAGGTAATCTAAAGTCAGCATGTCAACCTTCTGTTTCCAGCCAGTCTGGGGTCTGCGTGCTTGTGGGCAGCATATAGTTACGTTTTTCCACGTGGTGGGGATTTCGGTATCTGCAAAGCGGCTCAAAGGACATGGCTCAGAATATTATCTAGAGTCCTTGAAGAAGAGCTAACGGTCCTTGATTTTAATGACAGAAGAATTATTCTGTCTTGCTCTACTGTTTTCCTTTCTGTTTTTTCTCCTTCTCTGATTAAATTTATTCTTTGATTAAAGTTTTTCTACAGACAAAAGGCAGGCAGAGTACACCAGTGGGGGTCTGTTCTTGGAAGGCCTACAGGGTCCTGCTTGGTTACAACGGCAGGGAGATGGGAGCAAGCAGAGAGTCTATGTACATCCTATGGGTGCAGTCTCTCGTTGGGTGGCGCGGAGGACTTCTGCTCTCGGAGCACTCCGTGCTGGGGCTGGAGTGCTGCCGTGGGCCTGGAAGTGCTTGTTTTAAGTGAGGGAAACCTGAAATCAGAACACCTGTGTACCCTTGTTCTTAACACGGCTGCACATTAGGTTCACCCTGGGGGGTTTAAAGCTGCCTGGACCTGCCTCACCTCCCAAAGATAGTACTTATTGGCCAAGGGAGAGGCCTGGGTGTTTATAAAAGCTCTGGGCAGTTCTGAGCTTTGGGCAGCCAGGTAGAGGACCTCAGGGTAGGCTGGAGACGTTGGGGATAGCTGGCAAGTTGTTCCCTGTGTTTGTGGGATGCTGTTGGTAAACCAGTGTTACCTTTAGGAGCGTAACTGTCAAAGTGCTGGCTTTTACCAGTTCCTCCCAGGAAGAAGCCCTCTAGGATGCTTGCTAGGCTGACACTGAGTTCTAGGGAGTTTGAGCTCCTCAAAAGCCATAGTTAACCTGGAAAAATATGGCATCCAATAGAATTATCAAATAGCTCTTTCAACTACAGTATACATTCTTCTTTTGTAAAACAAATACTCCTATTCCTTATTTGATGAATTCTTTTGCAGCTCAGATACACAAAAAGGGAAGGAAACGCCACAGATTCTATCAATTAATGTTGTCAAATTTCTTCAAACTATACTCAGAGAATTCTGTTAGTGAAAAAAATAAAAGATAACTGCAACTGGATTTTTAAAGCAAGGGCCAAGCAATTTGAAGGAAAAGATCTTTACTAGCTAAGTTATTGTCATCATTACTATATCTATTTTTAAATGGAACACCTAGTATATGTCAGACATCAGACTTGGTGAGTTATATAGGAAATTTTATTTCACACAATGTTTGCAGGATTCAAATGTTATTGACATTGATTACTTTACTTAAGTTCATCTGAACATATGAAAGAGTTTTGTTCATACCCTTCAAGAAATCATTGTAGAACAGTGAAATCTTAATCTGAATGTTAGAAGCCTGGGAGAATTTATTCATTTTTCAAAGTTGCAGTTTCTTTGCTTATTAAATGATGTGTTCAAAAGGATTGATTTTATAAATTTATGAAAATCGTGGTAAGAAGTAGTTGGATAAAACCATGAGCAATTGAGTGCAATATTAATATATTTTTGGTAGACGATGTTTTACATTTTTCATTTCCATGATAAATGTTATTATTTTTGATTCTCATTCACAGCTCCCTTGTGAAGTAAGTGAGATGGATATCACCTCACCATCCCTAGGAGGAAGGCTGGGAATGTTACTCTTTCTTAATAAATTCTACAGAAAAAGCAGTCCGTTTTTGTCTTCTTTCTTGCAGTGGGAGGCAGTGGGAAAAGTAAATGAAAGTTTCTATGACTGCTAAAACAAATACTTAAAGAAATGTAAACGCTTGACTTTTTTACTATGCATTCAAACATTTTACAAATTTTCATTTTACTAAAGAAGAAAATGATGTGAATTGTTCCTCTGTAAAATACTCTACTTGAAAAGGCAATTCAGTCTCCTAGCAACCAGCACTTCTCCAAATGAGAAAAAATGTCTGGAGGAGCGGAGAAACTTCAGTTGCACACAATGAATGGAGGAGAATTCTCATGAGCCTGGAAGAGAATCATAAAGGGTATCTAAGCCCATTTCCATTCTCCCAGTGTCCGCTTCTGAAATCCTCTGAGGCTCCAAACCAGTTCACCACCAAGGTCAAGTGTAGTGGCCTACCTTGTGCCTATGCCTGGTATTAGGCCTCTTTCTTTCCCAGCCCCTTGGCATTTTCTTTGCCCTTTCTGAAGGAGCAGCATTTTATAACCAAGGTCTGGAAATCCTTTGGGGCACTGCAGTTCAAAATCACTAGACTCGTATGGCAATTTAATCTTAAATTTTAATTCACTTTTATAAAATAAAACTAAAAGACAGTTCCTCACTCATGCAAGTCACATTTTAAGTGCTCAGCAGTCTCTTGAAATAATGGCTACCATGTTGGACAGCCCGAACTTGGAGGATTTCCATCACTGCAGAGTTGAACGCTGCGTCCCCATCCCTCCCCCACTGCTCTGCTTATGGATTCAGATGGAGAAACTACAGTCAGGAAGACTGGATGAAGTGCCTCAATATAATCTCCGAGTTTTACTTCCATCTTGAAATTTTTCTCACTGCATTTCTACAATAGATATTGACACTTTCTTTCCCTGTAGTCCTCTCCACTTGGGAAGAATCATTGTGATAACTAGTTTACTATGTAGGAATTTGACCAGGGATTACAGAGGGAAAGAATGTGAGAGGGCAAGTATCTTTCTGCAATCAAGAAACTGATGTTTCCTCCAGATTTAAATCTGAAGGTTCACAGCAGCAATAGGAGTATCAGGTCACAAGTAACAAAATTCTCCCTCAAGATAACTCAGTGCTGAGCATGTAACTATTTTGGTTCCTATTTTGGGGCCTCTGTATTTACCTGTCACAAAGTAACGCTGGCATTTATGCCTGGGATGAACAAGGACTTTGAGACAGGTTGGGATTTTCTCCTGGATTCCCTCATTTCTTTTTCTTTTTTCTCCTTGTGCAAGGCCTTAATCTGCTGTCTCGGTGCTCCCTCTAGTAAAAGAGCTTTCTGCCTTGGAAGTGAAGAGCAAGCAGAGAGGAAGGGCAGCTTGCTTGCTTCTGCTCGGCCGCTCCAGGGCACCAGGCCGCAGGGTTAGCCAGTGACACCCCAGCCGGACCTCCACTTGCCCATGGCTCTGCCGGGCTCCCTCTTCACGATGGACACTCTTCTTGACAACACTGTCCATTCTGGATGGAGGGGCTGCTGCACCTGCTGAAATGGATAACTAGTCAAAAAACTTCTCACACTGATGTTTTTCATCTTAATTCCATGGCTTTCATAGGTAAGCCCACCTTTGTAAAAATGTGTCCTATATGCCACCATAAAACAGTTCGGGGTTGATATTCACTTTTCCGTACAATTGAAAATTCTTTATTAAATAAATATTCTTTTCACACATAATATACATCTCCAAAAATCTGTTAACTTAAAAAAGTAGATGTCTCAAGCCTGGCAGCTTGAGAAGTGAAGTAGAAGAAGCCAAAGCAAGAAATCTGTGATACCTTAATCTCATCTACATAAATGAAAGTGTGGTTGTCAGGAAAGAGCCAAATAGAAGGACTCTGTGGGCTTCAGTTCCCATAAGATGCTGATCAGGACGTGATTGGACAGCGATGCCGGGGGATGGAGTTTACTGACATGCTGGGCAGCTGGGCAGCACCCATGATTCTGGTCACGAGGAATCAGTTTTAGGTTAGAATCCAAGCAAGAACTGAGGAGTAGCCTAGTGTGAGCTTAAAACACTCCTCCTTTCACATGGCTGTAACAAGCAGAGAGGAGACAGGGCAGAGAAAACCAGATGCACAGACCCCATGGAGAGAGTAAACCATTGTTAAGTTGGTGATGTTGTTTCCTTAGTAACGAGCTCCAGAGCAGAGTAAAGAGAAGGCGCAAAAACCACCTTTGGGGAAATCGGTGAATAAAGGAGAAGAATCATAAACAGTCACAAGACTGAGTTTGGTGACTTTATTTTTATACGTGTGAGTGTTAGCCTCAAGCCTCTGTTTCTGCCTGGCAGTAGGAAAAAACCATCCTGCCAGCTCAACAAAACTCAGTCACTTCTGATTTGAAATAGAGCCTGGCCAAGAATTAAATAAATGTTTCTGGGCCCTCCCCCTTCACACACACGCGCGCACACACACACACACCAGGCATGTACACACCTTCCTCCTGAGGTGGGGCTCCAGGATGCGGCTCTCCTGTGGCTCAGGGGTCACAACGTCATCGGGGGAGCTGTCTGCACCTACAGCTCCAGACTGGCGCTCAGGGTAGCCCTCTGTGCTACACGCATTGGGGATTTCAGCACTCCTTCTTTCTGGGACTGAGATGCTAATGAAAAGGTACAGGATCAAGGAGGGGGTCCCAGAGAGGTCATTTTCTTGGTATTGTTTAACAGCCTTTGCACTGGCTCATCTTCTCTATTCCTGGCTCTCCCTTCTCCAGGGAGGTGTCTCTTCCCAGTGTGGAGGGGGACCAAGTGCATCGTTGTGCATTCTTCCTTGTCATTTTATTTACGACGTGGACTCAAGGCCCAAAAGCTCCACTTTCCAGCCCTTTGGAAACACAAATCCTTGTCTCTCTTAACAAAGCCCAGCTCCTGAAAGTGAGTGTCTTGCTTCCTCACTTGGCGTTTCTGTTAAAGATTTACAAAAATTAGCTTAGTGCTTTAATCGAGGTCTTGTTCTAAGTCTTACTCATCCTCCTCCTGGAAACAAAGACGGCCATTGATTCATCAGATGGAGAGCCCGAGGCAACTCCACTAGAAGCTGTGAGGAATCACAGAACCAAGACATCATTTCCTGGACCAAATAAAATGCCATGATGATGGTGATCATGATAACTATCACATGTTAAACTTTAATATTTGCCAGGCTCAAAGTCCTTTCTTTGCCTGTCTCCTGTGATCTATTCATGCTGCGCTTGGTCACTCAGTAGTATCCAAATTTTTGTGACCCCATGGACTGTAGCCCACCAGGCTTCTCTGTTCATGGGGATTTTCCAGGCAAGAATATTGGAGTGAGTAGCCATGCCCTCCTCCAGGGCAATCTTCCCAATCCAGGGATCAAACCCAGGTCTCCCGCATTGCGGGCAGATTCCTTACCAGCTGAGTCACCAGGGAAACCCAAGAATACTGGAGTGGGTAGCCTATCCCTTCTCCAGAGATCTTCCCAACCCAGGAATCAAACCAGGGTCTCCTGTATTGCAGGTGGGTTCTTTACCATCTGAGCTACCAGGGAAGTACATCTATTGGTGAGACAGGCATTGTTCCCACCCACATTACTAATAAAGAAGCCAAGTCTCAGGGAGCCTGGGAATTGTCCAATATGGAACCAGAGGAGAAAGGATGTGCAGCCCTGAAATCTGAGCCCAGGGCCCCTGTTCAGAACCTCCACATGCTTCTTCCTTCCTGGGTGTCCTGAACATCCCCAAAACTGCGGGACAATGAAAAGAATTATTAAAGCACTTTCTCCATATGGTATTAACTATGTACTTTTTCATGCTTTGAAAGAAAAGATAATGCCCCAGAAAAAAAATCTGTTAGAGCACTCAAAAAGGAAAAGCTACTCATTGATTTTTTGAGTTATATTTCTTTAATATGAAAAAAACTGATGAAGGTATTCTAAAAATGAAACTATTAATGTGAGATAACAGAATATATGTATTTTGGTCTCTGCCCCAAGTTCCTGGCCCAGAACTCTTAAAATTCTTGTAAATTCCTATGTGATGAGAGCACTAGGAGCTCATTTTGCTCTAATGAGGTAAGTCTGGGTGGGTTCCTGGATGGGGGCCTCTCATAGAAAGACCAAGCTGTGATTAGAAGCTTGAAACTTTCAGCCTCACCCTCACTCTCAATTTCTCCAGAGAGTGGGGAGGGACTGGAAATGGAGATAACAGTCCATCATGCCTATGAAGCTTCTAAAAATGTCAAACTATGGGCTTCTGAGAGCTTCCAGGTGGGTGAAGAGATTCACATACCAGAATGGTGATGCAACCCAAATCTATGGGAACAAGCTCCCACGCTTTGTACCCTCCCAGATTTCTGTGTATTTCTATACCTGGCAGTTCATCTGTGTTACCATTGCTCAGTTGCTAAGAAATGTCTGACTCTTTGAGACCTCATGGACTGCAGCATGTTAGGCTTCCTTGTCCTTCACTGTCTCTTGGAGTTTGCTCAAATTCATCTCCACTGAGTAGGCGATGTTATCTAACCATCTTATCCTCTGATACCCTCTTCTTTTGCCCTCAATCCTTCCCAGCATCAGGGTCTTTTCCAATGAGTTGGCTCCTTATATCAGGTGGCCAAAGTACTGCAGTTTCAGCTTTGGCATCAGTCCTTCCAATGGATATTCAGGATTGATTTCCTTTAGGATTAACAGGTTTGTCAACTGATAAATGTCAGTTCAGTTTAGTTCAGTCACTCAGTCATGTTGAACTCTTTGCAACCCCATGGACTGCAGTGCACCAGGCTTCCCTGTCCATCACCAACTCCTGGAGCTTGCTCAAACTCATGTCCATAGAGTTGGTGATGCCATCCAACCATCTCATCCTCTGTCATCCCCTCTCCTCCTGACTTCAATCTTTCCCAGCATCAGAGTCTTTTCCATTGAGTCAGTCCTTCACATTGGGTGGCCAAAATATTGGAGTTTCAGCTTCAGCATCAGTCCTTCCAATGAATAATCAGGACTGATGTTTTGTTTAGGATTGACTGGTTTGATCTACTTACAGTCCAAGAAACTCTCGAGAGTCTTCTCCAACACCCCAGTTCAAAAGCATCAATTCTTTGGCAGTCAGCTTTCTTTATGTAATTAATCCATAAAGATTATTGGAATAATCCTCCCACTCATTAACATATGAAATTACCCCAGATGGGACAGTGATAAGGTAAGAAAAGGTGTAGAGTCAGGTCTTGGTCCTACAGAGGTCCGTGGGATGCTGAGCCAGGTGTACTGAGGGAAACACTCTGCTGTTGTCTGCTTGTTTGTGACTGGCAGGTCAATCCTGAGTGCTTATGCATGCCCAACAGCAGGTCCAGGACAGAATTATACTGCTTTCTTTGATAAATATAGCGACTGATAAATGTAAGTCACCATTTTCCTGAGTTCTGTGAGCCACTCTAGCAAACAAACTAAACTAAGGAGGGCACCCTGGAAACCTCTAGTCCATGGCCGAGGCCCAATCTGGCCTTGTGACTGGTGTCTGACACGAGGTGGGGCTGCCTTGTGGGAATGAGTTCTTGCCGTGCAGGTAGGTTATGTCAGAACCGAGATAAATTCTAGGGCATCTGGCTGGTATCTCAGAGACCTGGCTGATGGGGAAAATCCCTACACATTTGGTAATCAGGAGTGAAGTGTCTTGTGTGAGTAGTAAAGAAGACACACAAGCAAAATATAAGATTTTCAAATACAATAATGATAATTTTCTAGAGGCCGTATTTGACTTGCATATCTGTGCCTGCCTGAGGTACAATATTCCTAAAGATATCTATATTACTAAGAGGGGCACACACTACTACTAGCTTCACCTACTAGCATCTTATACTTGACTGGCTCACACACTGATATTATTTGCTGGTTCCTGAAGGTATTTGAGTTGACACTCTTCACTTATGATGGTAGATGTGTAATCAGGAATACAATTTATTAGATTCTTTTCATTTATGGATACCACTCAAAGTATTTAAACTGTCGCTCTTTTAAATTTTATTAACTACAGGTTTTAAATCCTGTTCATGAGAAGATGTCCTGTGGAGACACAAGAGAGCTAGCCTGTCAATCAGCAGCACCTACATCTCCCAATTCTGTTCTCTGGCTATGAAGGCAGGGAGACTCTTCTACATACTAGGGGTGAAATCATAAACTGTCAGGATAGCCATAAATGCGGAGAGTCAGAAATGTCTTGATATGCGCTAACAATCACCTACCACACCCAAGTAAGACTTCATCTAGAATGTTTTAAGCTGTTGGAAATGAACACTTGCAAACAATAAGAACTAGCTCCAAGAGACAAGAAACTATGTTAACATAAAAAGAGAAAGCCTAAAAAATTCAGTGTCAGATGTTTTGTGTGTTAAGAAACTGCTCCATGTAGCTAAGCAGACCCTGGGAGCACTGGGTAATTGAGGAATCAGTGATGTTTCTAATTGTATCATGGATTCATTACAGAAAGTTTAGGTTCAGCAGACATTAAAAGGCAAGAAACAAGTATTTCACTAAAATATATATATACCAAAATTATATTTAAAAATCATAAAGGGTATTTTCTTGTGAAATGGGGCCAACTATAATTATCTAGAAGTTACTCCATCCCTTGACAATATTTGGTTGAATAAATCATCCATTTGCCTATCACAGTCTTGCAAAAGAATTTTAAAAACAGGGCAAAACGTCTTCCTACCATATGGTCTTTGCGAACTGTCTGCCTGTGGGAGATTTGTAAATGTGAGAATGAATATGCAGAAAAGAATTCAATGTGTGGGAGTGAAGGATCTTTCTTTTAGTTTTAGAAAAAGAACTGTACCAATGCACAGGGTAACTACCAAAGTGCCCTTGGCTGGTGCTTTGTGAATAATTAATAGAATATCTGTGCATGGCCAACAGCATTTCCCAAGGGACAGGGGCTGGATTTTCTGTGGGTAAACTAGGAAAATCTGAGCTAAACAAATTTGTTAAATTATGGTTGTGTGTATGTTGAAGGCAGGGAACGGAGACCTCTGGTGCATTATTATACTCCATTAAAATCAGAAAATTGGAATTGTCAGGTCTGTTTTATAGACTCCAGACAGTATCTCCACATGCCCATATACAGTAAAGAGATTCTTTCAGGGAATACTTTCCCATTAATAGGCAGGAAATTAAACTCTGTGATCTGAATAATGTTAAGTAGCTGCTGCCAACATATCAGTGAAGAACTATATCTACAATATCTGGTCTATTGTTTTCATCTGATGGAGGATGTTGGAGGAGGCAGGTTTTTAGCATGAAACAGAAACATGGATATTAAAGAAGGCAACGGATGGCCAGTGGGTCTTGGGAGCATCTAGGTCTTGTTTATATTGAAAGGGTGTTTGGCAGTTTTTTTCACTATCCATGTTATATGAATTTCAATATTTATGCTGAGGTTAGTATAGTAAGACTATCTTGTGTATATAAAAAAAAGTAGTTGCATGGTTTACCACTCAGCGGTTTATAATTTCTGCCACTTTATCCGAGGGTTGTATGGAAACTGTATGGGAATTTTATCTGCATAACAGATGGCAGAATGTGGAAAGCTGGCAGTTCAGATGAACATCTTGTGATGCTGAAGACTGGAAATTGCAAAACAACTAGAACTTAACACAGGGGGAAAGTTTCTTGATGTTGGTTTTGTAATAATTTTGGATTTGACACCAAAAGAACAGGCAATAAAAACAAAAATGGACAAGTAAGCAAAAGACTTTCTTTATAAGGAGCTGTACAGAGGCATCTGCTTCAAGATGGTGGGGTAGAAGGATGTGCATTCATTTCCTCCTGTGAGAACACCAAAATCGGAACTAGCTGTTGAGCAACCATTGACAGAAGGACGCTGGAACCTACCAAAGGAAGATACCCCCATCCAAAGACAAGAAGAAGCCTCAGTAAGATATAGGAGGGGTGCAGTCACAATAAGATCAACTCCCATACCCGTCAGGTTGGTGACCACAAACTGGAGAACAATAATGCCAACGAAGTTCTTGCACTATTGTGGAAGTTCTGAACCCCACATCAGGCTTCCAAGCCTGGGGACCAGAAAAAGGCTCTGGGAATCCCCAGGGAATCTTACCTTGAAGGCCAATGGGATTTGTTTATAGGACTTCCACAGGACTGGGGGAAACAGAGACTCCAGTCTTGGAGGGCACAAACACGATCTTGTGTGCACCAAGACCCAGAGGAGAGGAGCAGTGACCCCACAGAAGACTGAACCAAATCTACCTGCTAGTGTTGGAAGGTCTCCTGTGGAGACATGGGTCGACAGGGGCTCCCCACAGGGATGGGGGCACGGGTAACAGCAGTCCTGGAAGGTCCCCATTGGCAAAAGCCCTCTTGGAGATCACTGTTAACCCTCCCACAGACCCCAGGGCTGGGTTGCCTTAGGCCAAACAACTAACAGGGAGGGATTGCAACCCCACCCATCAGCAGATAACTGGGTTAAAGCTTTAATGAGCAAGGCCCTGTCCACCAGAGTAAGACTGGTTTCTCCCACTGCCAGTCCCTCCCATCAGGAAACTTACACAAGCCTCTTAGCCTCTTGCATCAGAGGGTAGACAGAAGAAGCAAGAAGAACCATAATCCTATAGCAGCTAGAAAAAAGAAATTCACATTATAGAAAGCTAATCAGGATGAAAAAGCAGAAAGTTATTTCCCAGATGAAGGGACGAGATAAAACCCCGGAAAGACAACTAAATGAGGTGGAGATAGGTAATGTTCCAAAAAAAGAACTCAGAATAATGATAGTGAAGATGATTCAGGATCTCAGAAAAAAATTTGGAGGCAAATTTAGAGAAGATTCAAGATATGTATACCAAAGACCTAGAAGAATTAAAGAACAAACAAACAGAGATGAATAACACACTAGAAATAATCAGTGGCAGACTAACTGAGGCAGAAGAATGGACAAGTGACCTGGAAGACAGAATGGTGGAAATCACTGCCCAGGATAGAATATAGAACTTAGAATAAAAAATATGAAAACAGCCTAAGAAACCTCTGAGACAAAATGTTAAATGCACCAACATTTGCATTGTAGGGGTCTCAGAAGGAGAAGAGAGAGAGAAAGGACCCGAGAAAATATTTGAAGAGATAATAGCTGAAGATTTCCCTAACATGGGAAAGGAAATAGTCAACCAAGTCCAGGAAACACAGAGAGTCCCAGGCAGGATAAACTCAAGGAAGAACACACCAAGACATATAGTAATCAAGCTGACAAAAATTAAAGACAGAGATAAAATATTAAAAGCAACAAGGGTAAAATGACAAATAGCATGCAAGGGAACTCCCATCAGGATATCAGCTGATTTCTCAACAGAAACTCTGCAAGCCAGAAGGGAATGGCATGATAGATTTAAAGTGATGAAAGGGAAAAACCTACAGCCAAGAATACTCTACCTAGCAAGAGTCTCCTTCAGATTTGATGGGGAAATCAAAAGCTTTCAAGACAAGCAACAGTTAAGAGAATTCAGGGCCACCAAACCAGCTTGACAACAAATGCTAAAGGAACTTCTCTAGGCAGGAAACAAAAGACAAGGAAATGACCTATACAAAATAAACTCAATTAAGAAAAATGGTAATAGGATCATACACATTGATAATTACCTTACCTGTAAATGGATTTAATGCACCAACCAAGAGACATAGACTGGCTGGTGGAAGAAAATATGCGCATGTCTGCACTTCCATTTACCACATCACATCACTCTGCTTAACAAATGATACAAAGAAAGGTTTCATTTTGTTACATTAGTCAGGTTCCCATTATGCCTTGCAACAGTAACTATCTTTTCCCTTCTGTCTGGCTATTGATTGTGAAAACTAATAAACATCTTTTATTATTGTGGGGGAAAAAAGGGAGCCGGTAAAATTGCCAATAGGTACACAAAAAGGTGCTCAGCATTGCTAATCATCAGTGAAATGCAAAGCAAAACCACAATGAGCTATCACCTCACACCTTTAAAATGGCTACTATCAAAATGTCAAAAGACAACAACTGCTGAGAATGTGGGAAACAGGGACCCCTTGTACACCGCTGGTGGCTATGCATTGGTACTGCCACGTGGAGAATGGTATGAAAGTTTCTCAAAGTATTAAAAATAGAAAAACAATGAGATGCAGTAATCCCATTTCTGGCTATATTTCCAAAGGAAACACAATCAACATCTCAAAAAGATATCTGCACTCCCTTGTTCCCTGCAGCCTTATTCACAACAGTCAAGAAATGGAAGCAAGCAACCTGTCAGTAGATGAATGTATAAAGAAAATGTGGTAGACACACAGACAGAGATAGAGACACACACACAAATGCTCAATGGAATACTATTTAACTTAAAAAAAGAAAGAAAATCATCCATTTGCAGCAGCATGGATGATCTCAGAGGTCATTATGCTAAGTGAAAAAACCAATCACAGAAAGAAAATACTGAATAATCTCATTTACATGAAAACTCTAAAATAGTCTAATTCATAGAAGTAGAGAGCAGGATGGTGGTTGCCAGGCATGGGGGTACAAAGTTTCAGCTATGAAAATGGGTAAATTCTGCAAATCTAACATACATCAATATGACTATAGTTAACAATAGTATATTGGATGCTGAAATTTGCTAACTGGGTAGATCTTAACTATTCTCACTACATCAGAAAGAAAAAAAAAAGAAAATGTGAATTAGCTTGATTATGGTGATTATTCCACAATGCATATGTATATCAAAATATCATTTTATCACATCTTTACAATTTTCATCTGTCAATTATATTTCAGTGAAGATAGGAATAAAACATCTGATGATGAGAATTGAAAACTCATCAGGGCACACAAGACCCAACTTCCAACATCTGAACTGAGCATGACTGACCTAGAACGAGGCCAGCCTCACTTCTTGGCTTTACCATATGCTACTTATTTGTTTCCTCAAATTTTTTTTTATTTTGACTTTTAACTCTACCAGGCAACAGATGTTTGTGTTTTGTTCAGGACTCAGCAATCATGAAAATCTCAATTTATTGCACCCAAATTGGGGATGTACTGTTAAGAATAGACTATCCCATGCTCCCTGGATCAGCCAGAATCGCACTGTGTGTATAAACAAGTCAAAAGTAGCACAGACAACTTAGCCAAGAGGAGCCAGCTGCTGTGGGACTTGGGGAGAGGGAAAGAGAGAAGGGCCTGGATATTTTCTGGGATTGGCCTCCAGCCTGGGCACAGTTCTCACAGTGGCCAAGGAAG
This sequence comes from Antilocapra americana, assembly GCA_007570785.1. NCBI lineage: Eukaryota > Metazoa > Chordata > Mammalia > Artiodactyla > Antilocapridae > Antilocapra > Antilocapra americana. Next base: position 29,513,996 of record ML663008.1, on the reverse strand, counting down.
TTCCTTCATCTTGAAAATTTGACTTTTTAAAATGGTAAAGATCTTTGGGATTTCCCTGAAGATTCAGTGGTTAGGACTCCACGTTTGTACTTCCAGGGTCTGGGTTCAATCCCTGTGTGGTATGGCCAAGAATAAATAAATAAATAAAGTTTTTTTGAAAAAAAAAAAAAAAGATCCTTGAAGGAGACCAAGAAGGAAAATTGAGTTTCAGAGACAATGTTAACTTGTTTCAGACACACAAGTGGAGCAGTGCCATTTTTTCATTCTGCAAATACTTCTGTTTTCGGTTTATTGCTGTGAGTGTGAATTACATCATCATCAGGCTACCCACCCAACTTTTCATGGATTCTGTTCTGTGTCCTGAAAACTGCTTCATATTCTTAACAAGTCAGAAGCCAAAAACATTTTCGAGAATCAATGATTTTTAAATTCACATCTTCGACTATCCTTGTGTCACCTTTTCTATGTGTGTATTTTATCATAATAATGATGGAGGGAGGGGAAGCAATTTAAAAGAGAAAGGTGAACAGAGCAAGTAAGCCAAGTAGTGATCCAAGGGTTTGTTCACTGGTCAGTCAGCTAACCATTTCCACAATGAAACCACTCAGACTTACTTTTCAATATTGATCTATTTATAGGGTACCAACTGGTAACTAGTTATTGACTCTGTGAAAAACAAGTGATTTATAAAGCATTTTTTCTATGATGTCACAAGATACAGATGAGCTTTAGAATGACCACTGACCTTTCAAAACAGCTTAGTTTATACCGATGCACAGAAGTCTCCTTGGCTACAATGCTGCTTATGAGAAATCCAGTTCTAAGTCATTTGAAAACAGTCATCCTGAGAACAGACTTTCTTAAAAATAAGCCAGTGTATGTGATGAAATAATAGCTGAGAAATAGAAATAAAGAAGTGAGATTTTGATGAAGCTTTTTTTCAACGCAATATCAAAGAGTGGTGAACTTCTAAATGTTCCATTTACTCTCTGCCCACTCATGCCTACTTTCTCCTTGCAGTGACCTCGTCTGTTGCTCTGAACCTATTTTTGATATACCTTTGGACATGACACTTTACTTCTCTGCACATCCATTATTATTTTTTTCTCAACCCTGTCTTTAGAGTAGCATGTTTCCAGGTGCTGCTGGTGCTTGGGTCAAGATTAAAGAACATGTGAATGTTTCAAGATGGACTTAAAATTTCAAAATGAAATGAGTGCTTTCAAAAATATTAGAAAAACAGTTGCCTCCACTTTTAAAATTGTCACCATATCTGCTATACATGTAGTCATTTTTTCTCTCAATCAACAGTTCTTTAAGACTTATTACCTGCCCTGTTTTGCATTTACCTTGGCAAACATTCAATACATTACTGCCCTCATAGAGTTGACAGCCACGACCTGGAGCTCTTATGAGCTTCTTAAGACATTAAAAATGTTCACTGGGCCAGTAAGACACCGGAGCCTGCAAAATGTGTCCTTCAATATCCTAAATCATCTGGTTGAGGGAAATCAGTAAGATTCTACAGAAGAGACTAATTAATAGTAGAAACCCTGAATGTAGAGTTTTGTAATCTGGAGTTTCTACTAGTTATCAAGGGGCTGTTAATTTTAAGGGAGGGAGGATAGTGAGAGGATCTCTCCAGTTCTCAGCTCTTCTTGTTGATGGGAAAATGTGGGGAGGAATGCTAGAGTTCCACCTTCTACTTCCAACACAAGATGGCAGTGTTCTGAGCTTCCCGTTCATTCAGTCGCTCAGTCATGTCCCACTGTTTGCAAGCACACGGACTGCAGCACGCCAGGCCTCCAGTCGTTCACCATCTCCTGGAGCTTGCTCAGACTTAATGATCACTGAGTCGGTGATGCCATCCAACCGTCTCATCCTCTGTCGTCCCCTTCTCCTCCTGCCTTCAATCTTTCCCCGTCTTTTCTAATGAGTCAGCGCTTCACATCAGGTGGCCAAAGTATCAGAGTTTCAGCCTCAGCATCAGTCCTTCCAATGAATATTCAGGGTTGATATCCTATAGGATTGACTGCTTTGATCTCCTTGCAGTCCAAGGGACTCTCAAGAGTCTCCTCCAACACCACAGTTCAAAAGCATCAATTCTTTGGCCCTCAGCCTTCTTCACAGTCCAACTCTCACATCCATACATGACTACTGAAAAAACCATAGCCTTGACTAGACGGACCTTTGTTGGCAAAGTAATATCTCTGCTTTTAAATATGCTATCTAGGTTGGTCATAACTTTCCTTCCAAGGAGTAAGTATCTTTTGATTTCATGGCTGCAGTCACCATCTGCAGTGATTTTGGAGCCCCCCAAAATAAAATTCATCACTGTTTCCATTGTTTCCCCATCTATTTGCCAGGAAGTGATCGGACCACATGCCATGATTTTAGTTTTCTGAATGTTGAGTTTTAAGCCAAATTTTTCATTCTCCTTTTTCACTCTTATCAAAAGGCTCTTTAGTTCGTTATGCTTTCTGCCATAAGGGTGGTGTTATCTGCATATCTGAGGTTATTGATATTTCTCCCAGCAATCTTGATTACAGCTCATGCTTCATTTCACACGCCGTACTCTGCATATAAGTTAAAAAAGCAGGGTGACAATATACAGCCTTGATATACTCCTTTCCCAATTTGGAACCAGTCTATTGTTTCATGTACAGTACTAACTGTTGCTTCTTGACCTGCACACAAATTTTTCAGGAGGCAGGTCTCCACAGTTTGTTGTGATCCACCCAGTCAAAGGCTTTGGTGTAGTTAATAAAGCAGAAGTAGATGTTTTTCTGGAACTCTCTTGCTTTTTGATGTTTCAACAGATGTTGGCAATTTGATCTCTGGTTCCTCTGCCTTTTCTACATCCTGCTTGAACATCTGGAATTTCATGGTTCACATACTGTTGAAGTCTGCCTTGGAGAATTTTGAGTATTACTTTGCTAGCGTGTGAGATGAGTGCAATTGTGCGGTAGTTTGAGCATTCTTTGGCATTGCCTTTCTTTGGGATTGGAATGAAAACTGACCTTTTCCAGTCCTGTGGCCATTGTTAAGTTTTCCAAATTTGTTGGCACATTGAGTACATCATTTAAACAGCATCATCTTTTAGGATTTGAAATAGCTCAACTGGAATTCCATCACCTCAACTAGCTTTGTTTGTAGTGATGCTTCCTAAGGTCCACTTGACTTCACATTCCAGGATGTCTGGCTCTAGGTTGGTGATCACACCATCATTATTATCTGGGTGGTGAAGGTCTCTTTTTTATAGTTATTCTGTGTATTCTTGCCACCTCTTCTTAATATTTTCTGCTTCTGTTAGGTCCATACCATTTCTGTCCTTTATTTTGCTCATCTTTGCATGAGATGTTCCCTTGGTATCTCTCATTTTCTTGAAGAGGTCTCTACACTTTCCCATTCAATTGTTTTTCTCTATTTCTTTGCATTGTTCACTTCAGAAGACTTTCTTATCTTTCCTTGCTATTCTTTTTTCCCCCCTGAGATTCAGTTTATTTTTATTTTATTTATTAATTTATTTTTATTGTAACAAATTCAATAAAGACTTTTTACTTTACAATATTGTGTTGGTTTTGCCATACATTAACATGAATCTGCCATGGGTGTACATGTGTTCCCCTTCCAGAACACCCCTCCCCCCCCTCCTTCCCAATTCCATCCCTCTGGGTCATCCTGGTGCACCAGCCCAGAGCACCCTGTATCATACATCAAACCTGGGCTGGCGATTCGTTTCACATATGATAATTAACATGTTTCAATGCCATTCTCCCATATCATCTCACCCTTGCCCTCTTCCACAGAGTACAAAGGACTGTTCTCTACATTTGTGTCTCTTTTGCTGTCTCATGTACAGGGTTATTGTTACCATCTTTCTAAATTCCACATATATGTGTTAGTATACTGTACTGTTGTTTTCCCTCTGGCTTACTTCACTCTGTATAATAGGCTCCAGTTTCATCCACCTCATTAGAACTGATTCAAATGTATTCTTTTTAATGGCTGAGTAATATTCCATTGTGTATATGTACCACAGCTTCCTTATCCTTTCGTCTGCTGATGGACATCTAGGTTGCTTCCATGTCCTGGCTATTGTAAACAGTGCTGCGATGAACATTGGGGTACACGTGTCTCTTTCATTCTGGTTTCCTCGGTGTGTATGGCCAGCAGTGGGATTGCTGGGTCATATGGCAGGTCTATTTGCAGTTTTTTAAGGAATCTCCACACTGTTCTCCATAGGTGCTGTACTAGTTTGCATTCCCACCAACAGTGTACGAAGGTTCCCTTTTTCCACATCTTCTCCAGCATTTATTGCTTGTAGATTTTTGGATTGCAGCCATTCTGACTGGTGTGAAATGGTACCTCATTGTGGTTTTGATTTGCATTTCTCTGATAATGAGTGATGTTGAGCTTCTTTTCATGTGTTTGTTAGTTATTTGTATGTCTTCTTTGGAGAAATGTCTGTTTAGTTCTTTGGCCCACTTTTTGATTAGGTCATTTATTTTTCTGGAATTGAGCTGCAGGAGTTGCTTTTATATTTTTGAGATTAATTGTTTGTCCATTGCTTCGTTTACTATTATTTTCTCCCATTCTGAAGGCTGTCTTTTCACCTTGCTCTTTATATTCTTTGGGACTCTGCATTCAAATGGGTATATCTTTCCTTTTCTCCTTTGCCTCTCACTTCTATTCTTTTTCTCAGCTATTTGTAATAGCTATGAGCTATTTGTTCATTATTAGAGAAATGCAAATCAAAACTACAGTGAGATATCACCTCACACCAATCAGAATGGCCCTCATCAAAAAGCCTACAAACAATAAATGCTGGAGAGGGTGTGGAGAAAAGGGAATGCTCTTGCACTATTAGTGGGAACATAAATTGATAAGCCACTATGGAAGACAGTATGGAGATTCCTTAAAAATCAAGGAATAAAACCACCATGTGACCCAGCAATCCCACTCCTAGGCATGTACCCTGAGAAAACAAAAATTGAAAAAGACACATGCATCCCATTGTTCATTGAAGCAGTATTTACAATAGCTAGAACATGAAGCAACCTGGATGTCCATCAACATATAGATGGATAAAGAAATTGTGGTACATATACACAATAGAGTACTACTCAGCCATAAAAAGGAACACATTTGAGTCAGTTTTAAAGAGGTGGATGAACCTAGAGCCTATTATACTGAGTGAAGTAAGTCTGAAAGAGAAAGATACTATTGCATATATATGGAATCTAGAAAAATGGTACTGAAGAATTTATTTGCAGAGCAGCAATGGAGAAACAGACAGAGAACAGACTCATGAACATGGGGAGAGGGGAGGAAAGAGTGAGATGTATGGAAAGAGTAACATGGAAACTTACATTACTATATGTAAAATAGATAGCCAATGGGAATTTGCTGTACGGCTTAGGAAACTCAAACAGGGGCTCTGTATCAACCTAGGGGATGGGATGGGGAGGGAGATGGGAGAGGGTTTCAAAAGGGATGGGATATATGTGTGCCTATGGCTGACTCATGTTGAGGTTTAACGGAATACAACAAAATTCTGTAAAGCAATTATCCTTCAATTAAAAAAAATAAACAAATTGAAAATAAATGAGTTTATTGAACAGCTATGGAGACCAAATCGAGATTGGAACCTGTAGATTTAAAACAGTGGCAACCTGCATTAATTCAATACTGCTGTGGGCCTTGGGGAGAAAAAAGTTAAAAAAATACACAAGGATCTAACATTTTAGAGTAGAGGCTGACCAGAAGGTAAACAAGTAACTAAATAAAAAACTGAAGTCTCTCAGCTGGATTGGATCTGCACGAAAGTGAAGCTGTCCTCTGAGCCCAGCTAGACTTTGATTGGCACCTTATTAGGGCATTATCCATCTCATAATTATTGTTTTAGTTTTCTGCTTCCCTGAGTAGATGTGAGTTCTTCTAGACAGAGAATTTTGTCTACTGGATTATTCCTTGAATGCTTAATACAAATGCTTAAAATAGAAATTTCTGGAATTCAAGCTGGAAAAATTTGACTCAACGACCCTTGTGAGGATCCAATATATAATCTGCTTATATGTGGAGTATATTACTGGATCCTCACAAAGGCCAGGCAACTTCTTTGTCTCTACAACAGGAGAGTGATATTAGATAAACCCTCAAACAGGGGGAGATAGAAATCAATGATTTAAATTGTTAATCTTTATGTTGGTTTAAAGATGGCTTGAATCTTATATTATATTCAATCTTATATTGAATCTAATATATTTAGAAACCCTCTACAAAAAGTAACGAAAAGCAATTTTTATACAAATTTGAAGAAAAGAGGTTAAGATAATTTATAACATAGTAAGTTATTCATCCAATAATATAGAAGATAATTATGTATTTTTCCTCCCTGAGACATTATTGCTATTGCTTTAAGCTTCTGTCTGTGAGCCCAGCACATAAAAGGAAGTTTATATTCATTTAGATGCTTTACCTTGGGAAGAGCTTTGCAGCTGGACAGCCAGGATTTCTGGAATTAATAGAGTGATTTCAAAATTTCCTTTGATTCAATTATTCTTTTAAAATGTCCTTTGATTTCAAAAATTACTCATCATGATTTTTTTTAAGTGAAAGTGACAAATAGATTCAAGGGATTAGATCTGATAGAGTGCCTGAAGGACTATGGATGGAGGTTTATAACATTGTATAGGAGGTGGTGTTCAAACCCATCCCCAAGAAAAAGAAATGTAAAAAAGCAACATGTTTGTCTGAGAAGGCCTTAAAAATAGCTGAGAAAGAAGAAAAGTGAAAAGCAAAGGCGAAAGGAAAGATATACCCATTTGAAGGCAGAGTTCCAAAAAACAGTAAGGAGAGATAAGAAAGTCTTCCTAAGTGAACAATGCAAAGAAATAGAGGATAACAATAGAACAGGAAAGACTAGAGATCTCTTCAAGAAAATACCAAGGGAACATTTCATGCAAAGATGGGCATGATAAAGGACAGAAAATAAATGGACCTAACAAGCAGAAGAGATTTAAAAAGAGGTGGCAACAATACGTAGAAGAATTATACAGAAAAGATCTTAATGACTTAGAAAACCACGATGGTGTGATCACTCACCTAGAGCCAGACATCCTGGAGTGCAAAGTCAACTGGGCCGTAGGAAGCATCACTATGAACAAAGCTAGTGGCGGTGATGGAATTCCAGTTGAGCTATTTCAATTCCTAAAAGATGATGCTGTGAAAGTGCTGCACTCACTATGCCAGCAAATTTGGAAAACTCAGCAATGGCCAAAGGACTGGATAAGGTCAGTTTCCATTCCAATTCCAAAGAAAGGCAGTGCCAAAGAATGCTCAGACTACCACACAATTGCATTCATTTCACATGCTAGCAAAGTAAAGCTCAAAATTCTCCAAGTTAGGCTTCAATGATATGTGAACCACGAACTTCCAGATGTTCAAGCTGGATTTAGAAAAGGCAGAGGAATTAGAGATCAAATTTCCAACATCCATTGGATCATAAAAAAAGCAAGAGAGTTCCAGAAAAAATCTACTTCTCCTTCATTGACTGCTAAAGTCTTTGACTGTGTGGATCACAACAAACTGGAAAATTCTTAAAGAGATGGGAATACCAGACCACATTACCTGCCTCCTGAGAAACCTGTATGCAGGTTAAGAAGCAACAGTTAGAACCAGACATGGAACAATGGATTGGTTCCAAATTGGGAAAGGAGTACGTCAAGGCTGTATATTGTCACCCTGCTTATTTAACTTATATGCAGAGCACATCATGCAAAATGCCAGGCTGGTGAAGCACAAGCTAGAATGAAGATTGCCGGGAGAAATATCAATAACCTCAGATATGCAGATGACACCACCCTTCTGGCACAAAGTGAAGAAGAACTAAAAGTCCTCTTGATGAAAGCGAAAGAGGGGCATGAAAAAGTTGGCTTAAAACTCAGCATTCAAAAATCTAAAATCATGGCATCTTGTCCCATCACTTCATGGCAAATAGATGGGGAAACAATGGAAACAGTGAGAGACTTTATTTGGGGGAGCTCCAAAATCACTGCAGGTGGTGACTGCAGCCATGAAATTGAAAGATACTTACTCCTTGGAAGAAAAGCTATGACTAACCTAGACAGCATATTAAAAAGCAGAGACATTACTTTGCCAACAAAGGTCCGTCTAGTCAAAGCTATGGTTTTTCCAATAGTCATGTATGGATGTGAGAGTTGGACTATAAAGAAAGCTGAGCACTGAAGAACTGATTCTTTTCAACTGTGGTGTTGGAGAAGACTCTTGAGAGTCCCTTGGACTGCAAGGAGATCAAACCAGTCAATCCTATAGGATATCAACCCTGAATATTCATTGGAAGGGCTTTCATTGGATGCTGAAGCGCCAGTACATTGGCCATCTGATGTGTAGAGCTGACTCTTTAAAAAAGACCCTTATGCTGGGAAAGACTAAGGCAGGAGGAGGAGGGGATGGCAGAGGATGAGATGGTTGGTTGGCATCACTGACTCAATGGACATGAGTTGGAATAAGCGCCGGGAGATGGTAAAGGACAGGGAATCTTGGTGTGCGTTAGTCCATAGGGTCGCAAAGAGTCAGACACAACTGAGTGACTGGAAAACAACAACATTCTTCTACGATGTCTATAAAAGATATCAGGTCCTTTCCCCCCAAACACAAAACTTTTCACCAGAATTTAATGGGGTTTAAAAGCAAACTTACAAAGCAATTTTGCTATATAGTCCACAGTTTCCAAAATAGTATGCTTTCTGTCTGCCTGCTCACTGTTGTAAGCCTTAAATTGTCATCCTGCTTCAATTCTAGAGGAAGCAGCATGAGCTCTTTCTCCCTTTTTTTCATATATTTTTTTTTTAAATCAAAGTAGCTGGAGACACTCACATTACAGTTTATTGATTTGCTGTATTTGAGGGCCCAAAGTCATTTTGATATACAGCAATTTAGAATAATTGCTCTTCTCAAAATAGAAGGGAAATTAGCTGGCCTGGCGGATGTGCCTGTTTAGGCAATATGTCTGCTTGTATCAGATTATCCTCCCCTCCTGCCCCCACACCAACAACTGGAGTCCCCATCAGGGACGCAGACCAGTGAGACCATTCTAGGGAGCAATAGATCTTAGGTAAGTTAACTGGTCTGGTTTTGCTTGGTAATAAGGAGTGTATCTCCAGAAAATGGGAAATTGGAATCTGTCCCCTCTCAGCAAACTGATGAATGATTGCTATTGTTTTGCATCTCTGTAGGGTTAGCATAGTTTTATTAACTATTCCTCAGCCCTGAGAGTTTAGTGTCACTCCTATTTTACAGGCAAGAACCTGAGAAGTGTGTTATGAAACAAAATTGTTGAAATCAAGTGATGGAGCAGTGTTCTGGGAGTCTTAGGATATTAGTCATTACCTGCTGTGAGCAAATTTAGGGATGGTGACTGGAGGGGATTTCCAAGGTGATGCTGGCTAGAATGCAAGACTGGAAGTCAAAATTCTTGCAGGAAGTGGCGTGAAATACTTTACCTCTTAGGACTGATTCTGATTTCCCAATTTCTGATATCAAAATTCAAAAATACCAATGTTGATATGGCAATACTTTCAATAATTCTTGATTTTTATTAGGAATTAATCACTGGTGAACAAAAAATGCCAGAATTATCTCTGGCATTTGTTTATAAAATAAACCATTTATTTATTAAATAAACTTGCTGGAGGTAAAGTTACAAGTTGTCAGTTCTTGTTTCATTCTACTAAAAAAGAAACTTTGGATAAAATAATCTTTCTCTCAAGGAAAAACTAGAAAATCATGAAGTTGGAAAAGACATTAAAGATAGAGCCCATTCCAAACTATCACCTGGTAATAATGAAATTATTAGCACTAATTGGGCAGAAAATGCCTACTTTGGTGATAAATGGTATTACTGAAGATGTGTTTTTAAACTGCAGGTCATGACCGGTCAGTGGGTGCTAGCCAGCATTAAAAAAACAACAACAACAACACAACAGAACAATGAAAGTAATAGTACTAATTAGGAAATACATGTCATATTATAAGGGAAGGTAGGTGCTGTGAAACTGTTGTTCCAGTTACCTTGTTATCTATGCCTGTGTAGCTGCTTGTGACATAAAAAGGATTTCTTTGAGGAGGTCAGAAACATTTGAAATCTACCAGTGCATTTACATTTGAGACTCTGAGGATTAAAGGAAACAGATTCCTTGCCTGTGTGTTAGCAAGTTTCCTATCTCTTAGGCCAGCAACTCCCACTGAGTCGATTTCATGGCCGATTATAGAACAGTTAGATTGTTTCCACACTCAGGATTTATTTCTCTCCACAATAGACCTGGAATACCATTTCCCAGCTCTTGGGCCAAGCACTGCTTTAAAACTAACCTTTGTGTTCTTAACCTGTTTCCCAAAGATTCTGTTCTCTACCTTAGCTAAATTGTAGCCACCTCTCAATTGTACTCCGAATGCTCATCTAGTTAAGGTTTTAATAATCGTGACTGGATTTTATTTGTATAGAATTCCTTTAACTTTTTAAACAGGAGTGTTTTTTTGTTGCAGATATTTTTCTAAAACATTTCATACAAGAATAAAACTTTGAATAATGTATTTCAATCAGAGGGAAAACACTCATTTGACAGCGTAAGAAACACTCTCCCCAGAAAGAATCTCCCCAGATTTCCAGCTGGAATTAATCCCTTGGGATACTGTTGGCTGTGATACCTTCCGCCTCCTTTGCCACGAGAACTTAGATGTTTGAGAGATCACAGAGGCACTGGAAACGTTAGAATTCACTTCAGGGAAGGCAGAAAAGAGGACAAACTGGCCTTGTGTAGGCTTCTCTGCCTGTTCGTGTGGCCAGCGGTCTCACTGTGCAGACTGTTCGCTAAACCCATGGCAGGCAAGGCGCAAACAGGGAAGCTGGAAGAAAACTCCAGGAGCTGCAGGAACTGCAGACACGTTTTCTCTCTCCTGGCCGGCGCGGCAGCCAGAGCGGCAAACAGGCTGTACTCTCTCCTCTCGTGGCTGACCCAACAGACAGCCGAGAGACAGCCGCGAGGCCGCTGCGTTTTAGGTGGAGCTCAGATGCCTACAGCACGAAGCAGCCCGTCACCAAGCGAGTGCCTCGTGACACGCATGTGCAGGGCCATAAATGAGCTCAGCTGCTATAAAGTCATTATTTACAAAACGTGAAGCCAAAGCAAGAGGCTGTGGGGTGAGAGAGCCTGACCATGCCATCTTGGCTAATCTGTTCTTTGCCTACATCTTGGTACAGTCCCCAGGGATGTATTAGTTTCTTATTGCTGCTATAACAAATTACCACAAACTTCACGGCCTAACAACACGAATGTATTACTTTACAGTTCAGGAGGTTAGAAGTCCGACACAGGTCTCATTGGGCTAAAATCGAGGTGTCGGCAGGGCTGTGATCCTTCTGGGTGCAAAGAGGAGAATGTTTCGTCTTTTCCAGCTTCTAGAGGTATTGCAAGGAGAAGTCCATTCTGACTCCTTGTTGGAACTTTCTTTGTCTTGCTTTTCATTCATTGCTTTTGTTATTATAATTATATATAATGGCCTGCCTCAGAGAATCCTTCCCCTCTGTCTGTTTACCTGAAAGGCCTTTGTTCAGAGCTCTGTCCATCTGTAGATGGTAGGAAGGAAGAAATTAACACATCCTGCCCACCCCCCACTCCCCACTCTAGGAGCTATTTGTAACATTAATGGCCTTTTTATTTTGTTTCCTTTCTTCTCCACCTCTCTGATCTATAAAAGAACCTGGCACCCTTTTGAGACATTGGTTTGCCAGCTTCTCCCATTCATTGGCCTTTTGTGCTACAAGGAGAGCGAGCTTGGACTAGTAACAGAGGCTGCCTGAGTACTTTCCCACACAGTCTCTTCATGCTGATCTGTGATCTCTGCTTCCATCGTCCCATCTCCTTTACAGACTCTGACCCTCTTGTTTCCTTTTTCACTCATAAAGACCCATCCAGGTCTCTCCACATCAAGGTCTATAATTTAATCCCCATATGCAAAGTCCCTTTGGTCGTGCGAGTTTCTTGGGATTAGGGCATGGATGTCTTCCTTGTCTAGCAGCAGGGGGAAGGGAGGTCCCGAATAATCCTTTAGATTACCTGGATCTGTGACCATGGCTTTGTTGCTGGTGACATGCTTGCAGAGGAAGGGCTGGCTTACTGAACTCTTTCACTCTGGGCACCTGCAAAGTTCAGGGATTGTCAGCTGTGGCCACTCTGCAGCCTGGTACAGCTCTGCCTTTTCCCTCATGAGCTGCACTGCACATTTGCTCACAAATGAGCCCGTCAGATTGCTGCTGTCTGCTTCCCACCTTTTAACATTCATCTGTGTCCTGTGAAGGGTTTTATCATTTGGGTTTTTAAGCACTTCCTCTATACTGCATTTCTTTTTTATGGCTATTATATCTAAGCTTCCCCATTATGCCTAGATTGGAGTCGAAGGATTAAAAGAAAGGAAAGTGAACAAAAGCCACAGGTGAAGCAGGTAAATAAAAGCACGTGAGACAAAAGGCTGAAGGCCTTCAAAGGAGATCTTGAAGATAAAACACACAGCAAAAGCTTAGAAGCTGGGTTTATAAATAAAGCAAAGGGTTAGAGATAAAAGCCCATGGAGGCAGAGGAAAAATATATATATATGCAGAGACAGGAAGTGGTCTTTCAATAAAAGCTCCAGCAAAGGCAGTCATGTTCCTGCTGTAGGTACCCTGGAGTTCAGCTGATGGTTTAAACACAGGGTGCAGTGGTCAGGAAGGAGATTGCTGACCGTGGGATTCAGGCCTGCTTTCCTGCAGGAGGACGGTTTATAAACTGAATGCATCTTGCCAAGACAAGAGCTTCTGGAATTTCATTCCTATGTTTTTTTCTCTCTCCCTTTTGCACTGGATACAAATAGTTATAGGAAATAAGAAATTGGCAGTCAACAGAAAAAAGTTGAGGAGCCCCTGAACTCATGGAGCAGTTTCTGCCATGGCCTCTCCAGGGATGGCAGTCCTGTTCCTTGGGAAATTTGCTGAGTAGAAGAGACTCCTAGGACCTCAGGGTTCTAGAGCCCTCAGAATCCAAGTCTGTGGCTTCTCAAAGCATAAGCTCTCTCCTTAGGATTTGCTTGGATTGCAATTTAAAAACATCTTTAAAACTATTAAGCACTGATCCACTCCTTATAAATTAGCTATAAGAAAACTGTATGCCTTGAAGTAGATAAATTCAATGATTATTTAATTTGTGCAAATATCTGCCTAATTTTCAGGTTTGTTTCAGGACTGATCATAGTATTTTTATCATGAATTGCTGAAAATGTTTTGGAAAATGTAATGAAAATGTTGCCTTAGACACAGAGTATGTTTATATTCAAAAGGGATGTAAATACGCACAAGATGTAAATTGTGATAACAGAGATGAAAGCTTTTTCCTTAATTCACATGTTTTCAGAAAGGCCTGGAACATTTCTATTGTGCTTTCGCTACTGTGTTTTTGATCATACTAATGAATAAGGTTGACACTCAGCTTTGCCTTTCTCTTTGTAGACACACACTGCTAAATCTAAAGAGTCGGGGCAAAACAGTTAGCTCCTGTGTGATCCAGGCAAACTTAATCAAGCAGCAGCGCTGCCAGATCCACATATGTTCGGTGAGAAAAACAGCAGAGATATTGAGATGGCCAAAAATCTGTGGCACAAGTTTTCTTACCAAATGTCTACGCACTGAGGGAGTTCTCATAGATAATATCTGTACCCAGTACATCTCCATCTGTGTGTGCTAGTCGTGAACCATGCTTGAATCCAGCAGGATCTACTTATTTCCAAAATAACTGTGTCTTGATCAAATAGGATTCATGTGTGCGTGTCGTATCGAGGAGACACACTGGGCCGGATGTGGCTCTTTTCCCCTGACTGCCTTGTTTCAATGGGATCCAGGCATTTTCCACTGAACAGCTGTGGCTTGGGGAGAATCCAGGTGTTTTTCTCACTGAATATTTGTGGGATTGGCAGGGCCCTGGGTATTTCCTTTGCTTTCTCTTGCCTGGAATTATTGTAAGATACATTATGTATATGTATTTCAGTGAACTTTGCTTTGTCCCAGGAAACAGATCAGCTTCCCTTACTTCACACAAAGAGTAATTACACCTAGAAAAATATGGATAGGATTAAACACTGTTTATCCTTTTCTTCACTAGCTATATCCTTCATGCCACCTTACACAAATACATGAATATTCTAAAAATCCCTTTGAGTAAAGCAAGTCAGTTACCTTTCCACACTGAATAATTATCTACTCACTAGGTGCTGCCTTATTGGAATGGGGGTGTCACACCAGTTCAGTCATCTACTTATTAAGAACCTGTTGGACTTGACTTTGATTGCTGATTGAAAAAGTAAGTCAGCCTCCCTCCCTAGATTTGGCAATGCACAGATCCTGTTAGAAAATGGTGTGCGGTTTTGGTTTCCACATCTTGTACAATATATAGGGAAATTGGAAAGAGTTCACAGAACAGAAACAAAATGATTAAAGGTTTGGGGAAATAAGCTGGGATCAGTTCATCTGAAGAAAGGCTTTCAGGGAAAGCAAGATGTGTGTGCACGTGTGGTGTGTGTATGCACCAAAGACAAGTCAAAAAAGTCAGATTTTAAAGGCTATGTGTTTGAACAGGTTTGATGGCCTTTGTAGGCCATCTGGGACCTGGTAAATGGAGTGGAGAGAAGTGGGTATGCCTTACCAGTTACTGGGAGGGATAATAATTTAGGAGAGAGTGAAAACTTGGGGAAAATTGGGCAGGGATTACTTTAGCTAGGGCTTCTGTCCCAGGCCTACTAATACCATAATCTTCAAATGTAGGGAGAACTTCAGCATGTAACTCTTACATTCCAGCTTCTACTAGATTTGAAAAATATGATTTGATATAGTCTATCCAAATCTACTTAATGATAAGCCATGTTATACTTCTCCCCAACCACATGATGAAATATTGCTATAAAGAAATTATTGACCCGTTTTTCTCTATCTTCCCAAAGAACCAGAGGAAATAATTATACATCGATATCAGAAACAGAGACCAATACTCTATAAAATTAAATCATGTTCTGCTGGGTTGAGAAAAGAGAATGGATATGCATAGAATCAGTTCTCAAAACCCAAAAGAAGGAAAAAAAGCGATCACTTATCTCTTTGGGATGGGTTATATCCTAAGGTAGGGAGGTGTGCTGGATTATCTAGCATGTATTACCGATCTGGACAAGATCCTCATCATGCCCAGGATCATGACTTTATGAACACAAGATATATGTCTATATGAAATACAGACTTTGATATTAGACACTAAATCACTTCCTTTTATAAAGCTCTGTATTAGAGTTCTCCAGAGAAACAGAACCAAGAAACACACAGTAATCGGCTTAAAGGACTGTGGGGGCTGACGGGCAGTAGGATGGAAACTCAGGCAGAATCTCTAAGTTATAGTCTTGAGGCACAATTCCTTCTTCTCTGGAAGACCTTAGATTTTGCTCATAAGGCTTTCACCTGACTGATAAGGTGAGGGCCACCATATCAGTAAGATTATCTCACTCCTCATAGATCTTAATCACATCTATGTGATAACTTCATAACAACATTTAGACTAGAGGTTGACTGAAGAGCTCAGAACCATGGCCTAGCCAAACTGCTATATAAAGTTTAGCCCTGAATTAAACACTCCCAACACTCTTTAGTTCCTCTCTTTAGAAAGATGGCATATGAACCAGAGATGGCAAGGGGCCTCCCTGCAGTCACAGCATCCCTGCTAACTTCAGAGGGTCTTCCCCTTGGGGAAGCAGAAGGGAAGAAACGCCTCCATATTCCACACAGCCCTCCTGACTTGCCTTTAGTACCAGCTCTAAATAGTTGGTTTCTTTCTGTTGAGTTCCGAAGGAGCCACTTCACTGAGCCTCCTCTCCTGTGCCGTTTTGCCATTCACCCAAGCACATTTCCAAAGTTCTTTTTTTTTTTGTAGTTCTCCCAGGTCTGTCAAAAACTCTTACTATCTTACCTCACCATATGGATTTCAATGAGAACTCAGAAGCATGACAAGTGTGACAGATTTGCATGAAGATGATAAATGAAGGTCACAGAGATGATAAATGACCAGTGAAGTTCTCAGAAAACCATGGACAAGAGGTATACCACCACTTATATATTTACACTTATGTGACTTTGATCAAGTTATTTGCAGAGCCCTGAACCTCAGTTACTTCATCTGTAAGATGGGGATAATAATTATAATTCCTTTCCTGAAGGGTTCATGTGAGATTCTTCAGGCCCTTACTATTTACACTATTTAAGTTAACTATTACAAAGTGATGGACTATCTACAGACTGGGAGAAAAAGTTTTTGATGATGGACTTTCTGTATTACTTAAACCAAGTATCACCAAGGGAAAATCTGCTATTTCTGCCCATGATAATATCTGTTTATGAATCTAGGAATTTTATGTTTTTTCCTCTCCAAATACTCAAGGGGGCTAAGAAGTCAGAGTTTGATATTACTAATAATCCCCAAACATTTTACCCCAAACATTTACCCCTAAAATATTAATCAAGCAAACAACAGAGGACGAGAGGAGTGACATCGACTGGATGCTTCCTGTGTGCTAGTCCACATACATTGTCCCCTTTAAGGCTCGTAACATCCTTGAGAACTAAATATTTTAATCCTCATTTTAGAGAAGGGGAAATTGAGGCTTATCAAGGTTGAAATAACTTGTCCCAAGTTATAGAACAGAAGCAGTGCTGTCCAGCTTCAAAACCCAAATTATTGCTAGTTATACCCTGATGTTTCTCTCAAGAGGGTCAGACCTGGACCTAGTTCTTGCAGGCTGTTGACTCCTGTGCCAAATAAAATTACTTATAGCATATTTGAAAAATACTTTTATTTCTTTCACTCAACTAAATTGAATTCTTAATTCTATAAGGCTGCTCAGGATTCAATGAAGGACACTGTGAAATGGGCAGGAGAATTGTACATGATGAAAGAGAATGCCTAAAAATGAATGGGAAAATAGATGTTTCAAGTTCCTGATTTCGCATTTGTTTCTAAACCACTGTTTACAGTGAATGTGTCAATGAAAGATGTGGAAAAACTAGCTCCTTTTCCTTTATTTTTAGACTCAAGTAAATATTTGATAATGATATAGTTAGCAAAATAAACTGAAGAAGTTCAAAAATAAGTGTAAAGCTCCATAGAATGTTCAAAATGAGTAAACTGAGAAGATCCGATTCATCACAGTAAAAGATCTCACACTGATTAATTCTGAGTTATGGCTTCAATGCCACCCACTGCTTCAACAACTTATCTTTCCATCTATTCTTCAGTTCAACCCTCCACTCAGTCTTCCATCCAACAGACATTTAGTGATAAAGCCACACTATGTGGTTGTGAGACCTAAGTGCCTGACTAATCACGGAGCACCACCTGTAGCCATTTTCCCTTTAAAAACCTTGTACCATGCGGCTCAGGGCCGCTGCCCTCACTCCGCTGCGTTGGTGTGTGTGTTGCGGCCCAGACCCGGGTCTGCAATAAACTTCCTCATGCGCTTGCATCGGTGTAAGGCCTCCTGGTGATTTGTGGAGATTAGGATCTGGGCATAACATGGTAAGTACTCTTCTAGGTTCTGGGATAAAGCAGCACTTAAAAAGTGCCTGAAGAGGGTTGAGATTACAATAATCTAATAAACAAAAGAATAAAACAGACTAATTTCAGGTGCTGATAGACACTGTGAGTGAAATCTAGTATAAGGACGCAGGGTTTAAGGTGGAGAAGCTACTTGAGGTAGGTAGGGTGGTCAAGGAAGGTCTCCAAACAGCTGGTATTTGAAGTGAGACCTGAATGAGAAACAGCCAGATCTTCACAAATCAGAAGAAAGAACTCCCAGGCACAGAAGGGGTCTCGCAATCCAAATGTATAAGCCGTCTTAGTCTGCTCAGGGTGCTATAACAAAGTGTCACAGACTGTTGTTGTTCGGTCACTCAACTGTGCCCAACTCTTTGTGACTCCATGGACTGCAGCACGTCAGGCTTCCCTGTCCTTCACTGTCTCCCTGAGTTTGCGCAAACTCATGTCCGCTCAGTCACTGATGCTGGGGTGGGGGTGGGGGTCGCTTGTAAAGAACAGGCACTGTTCTCACAGTTCCGGGGTTGGACGTCTGAGATCAGACTGCCAGCATGGTTGAGTTCTGGGGCAGCACCTCTTCCCGCGTGTGGGCCCCTGGCTTTTTCTACCATCATGTGGTGAGGAGCCGAGAGCTTCAGGTCCTCTCCTCATTCACATAAAGGCACTAATCCCATGACGTCAAGTAATCCAATCACCCTCAAAACTTGCCCTCCTAAAGCCATCACACTGGACGGAGGACAGGATTTCAGAGTATGAAATTTGAAGGAGACCCAAGTGTTCAGTCCACAATAGGAACTAAGATCAGATAGAAGGCTGTAGAGCTGGATGTACAGCTGTGAGGTCAGAAGGGTGGATAGCACCAGGCTAGGCAGAATCCTGCGCTGTTTGAAGGGAGTCTGAATTAAAATCCAAGTCTAACGGAAATATATTGACAGGTTCTAAGAAGGGAGGGTGGGGTTGGGGGTGTGCATGTCATGATTTGAGTTAGTCTGAAAAATATGAGTCTGGATGCTTGCTTGAGGATCACTTACAAAGGGACAGGGGGGCTGGTGAGGGTGAGATTTCAGAGGCTGAGGTTAAAGGAGACTAAAGACTGCTAACAAATCTCAGTGGAAAAGAGATACATTGGTGAAGAGACACTGAATTTGTTTCAATCATGTCTCCATACATATGAAAGTGTCTGCTATAAAATAAATTTATTGTTATTTTATCAACCATAGGGATGATGGTGTGGCTGTAGATTAGCAATTATATATATATTAAAAAGACATCTTGCTGTAAGGGGCTGCTACTCAGGGCTTTTGGTGCTCCTTAAATGTCTTCCCTGATGGCTCAGAGATAAAGAATCCACCTACTAATGCAGGAGATGCGGGTTCAATCCCTCGGTCAGATCTGGAGAAGGAAATGGAGACCCACGACGGGATTATTCCCTGGGAAATCCCATGGATAGAGGAGCCTGGCCCGCTAGTCCCTTGGGTCTCAAGAGTCAGACAGGATTTAGGGACTGAATAACAACAGAAAGCAACAGTATCTAGGAAATTAAGCCTTTCCTCTGGCCTAAATGCAAAACTGCAGATGGCTTGCTAAATATGGCAAGCCATCCTTAAGAGGGCACAGTCCTTCCTCGGGCAGTTTTTAAGAAAGGCAATTTACCCATTTTTACCTATTATTACGGATAATTGAAGGGAAACTCGCGACTATGGCAATTCCTTGATAATCTCTGGTTCAGACACAAGCTATTTTGAAAGTGGTATTAGTAGTTGCTCCGCCTGCAAACTTCCCTGCTCAGCGGCAATGGGGGAGCTTGGGAAGGTGATGGCCTCGGCTACCCCGTCTTTCTGCCCATAAATCAGCGTCGTAAACCATCCTGGAAGTGTGGTGATGGCGCTGAATGCATAAAAAGTGTTCGCAAGCCGAATCTATTGTCATCATTCCCGGTAGGAGAGGGGAGTGATAAGCCGCTCACACGTCGCGCCGAGTGGCAGCGCGGCGTAATAAAGCTTGGCTTGCACCACGCGTGTCACAGATTTCTCGGGGTTTCTCGAAGGCTTTTCCAAGTTCCGCCTTCTCCCGCTTTGCAGTCAGTCTGGCTCCAGCAGCGCATCGGCCTTTGACTCTGTCCTTCAGCTGCGGACGAGTCTTCCTCACCACCAGGAGAACACAAGTTGGGCTCTGCAATGTAAAGATAACCCCCGCCCTCTCCGCTCGCCAGGAGCTCCCCAGCGTCCGGCCCGCCGGGGAGCCAGTCTCAGGGATGGAGCGAGGAGGGCAGCCCCCTCACCTTCCCCACCCCTAGCCACTTTCGCGCCCAGCCTGCGCGATCCCCACCCACCCCACGGCCCCCATCTCCGGCTCCTCTCACGTTTGCTCCCCTCTCCTGCGCCCTTGCCTGACCAGGAACGTGCCCAGCTGCAGCTGCGCCTCGCAGGTGGGAGTTCGCCCGAGTGTGCGGCCGCGTCGCGGCGCGCGAGGGAGAACGGGGGGAGCCGCGGGGTCCCCGAGACGCGGCGGGCGCGGCCGCCCCGGAGCCGCTGACTGCGCCGCAGGCGGATCCGCCTCTCTCTTCCTCCCTCCGGCTCCAGCCCCGCGCCCTCATCTTACCCTCTTCCCCGGCCCGACCCCCAGCTTCTCCGTGTGCGCGTGCTTTAAATAATTTCATCCTTTTTGGCAAAGGAAATAATGCACCTGACTTTACCAGGGGGAAACAACCAGCCGAGCAGAACAAGGAACAGATGTAAAAGGAATAAAAGGAGAGAGAAAAAGAGATGAGACTCTTTTAAAGAGATCCAGGGGCTCGAAAGGTGGCTGACAGCGGCAGAAGCGGCTCGAGCTTCCCGGGCCTGTCTGCGCGAGCTGCGGGCGGAGGACGTCTTCACCAGTGGCAGATGTAACCGCGGGAACTCCTGCGTCTGTCGGTTTGTGTGCCAGAGTCTTTTCTTCTTTGGCTCAGACACCGAAGAGGTTCCTGGATTTTTCTGCCACTCCGCCGCAAGCTAGCCGTCACCCGGGAGCCTTCCCAAGGAGCTGGCGGAGAAATGAGCCCTTCAGGGCGGAGGATGGGTGAAGGGCGTCCAGCCTGGAGGCGCCGGCTGCTCCCTGGAAGCAGAGGGGCACCCCGCGGGCGGCAGGGCGGCGGCGCCGGGGCGCAGCGCTTCCTGCTCGGGCTCTGCGTGCACGCGTGGCTGTGCGCGGCCTCGGGCTCGTCTGCCCAGGTGTTCAACCTCAGCCTCTCCGTGGACGAGGGCCTTCCTCCGGACACTCTGGTCGGAGACATCCGCGCGGGGCTGCCGGCCACGCAGCAGCGGCAGGAGAGGGGCGGCTTCTTTCTGTCGGAGGACTCCGATGACTCTCCGCTGCTGGACGACTTCCAAGTGCACCCGGACACGGGCATTATCCGCACGGCGCGGCGCCTGGACCGCGAGCGGCGCGATCACTACAGCTTCGTGGCCGCCACGCTGCTGGGCGCGGTGGTGCAGGTGGAGATCCAAGTCAACGACGTGAACGACCACTCGCCCCGCTTTCCCCTGGACTCCCTGCAGCTCAACGTCTCCGAGCTCAGCCCCCCAGGTACCGCCTTCCGCCTGCCAGGCGCCCAAGACCCGGACGCTGGGCTTTTCAGCATCCAGGGCTACACCCTGGTGCAACCGTCTGGCCTGTCTGAGGACCCCGCAGGACCCTTCTTCCAGTTGCGCTACGGGGCCCCGGGGTCGCCACCGTCCGCGTCGCCCCTTGAGCCCCTAGACGTGGTGCTGCTTCGGCGCTTGGACAGGGAGGCGGTGGCGGCGCACGAGCTGCAGATCGAGGCTTGGGACGGCGGTCGCCCGCGGCGAACCGGCCGCCTGCGAGTGGAAGTGCGCGTGCTGGATGAGAACGACAACCCTCCGGTCTTTGAGCAGAGCGAGTACCGCGCCGCGGTGCGCGAGGACGCCCGGCCCGGCACCGAGGTCTGCCGCGTGCGCGCCACCGACCGTGACCTAGGGCCCAACGGCCACGTGCGCTACCGCGTCCGCTCCCGGCAGGCGCCCGGGGCGGGGGCGGGCGGCGGGACCCTGGGCGACGCGGCCTACTTCGAGGTGGACGAGCTGAGCGGGGCGGTGCGCGTGCACGGGCCGCTGGACCGCGAGGCGCAGGCCTGGCACCAGCTGGTGGTGGAGGCCCGCGACGGAGGCGCCGAGCCCGAGGTCGCCGCCGCGCGCGTGTCCATCGCGGTGCTGGACGTGAATGACAACCGGCCCGCCATTCATCTGCTCTTCCTCACCGAGGGAGGCGCCGCCCGCGTCCTCGAGGGCGCTCGAGTCGGCGACTATGTGGCTCGGGTCTCGGTGTCAGACGCGGAAGGTGACCCCGAGAAGGAAGAGCAGGCCGCCGGGGAGCTCAGTGGAGGCCTCGGAGTAGGGAGCGTCTCGCTGACCTTGGAGGGCGGTGAGGGAGCCTTTGTGCTGCGGCCCGGAGGCTCCCCGGGAGTCTTTTTCCTTTGCGTCCAGGGGCCCCTAGATAGGGAGAGCCGAGACCTGTATGATTTGCGACTGGTGGCCACGGATGCGGGGTCCCCGCCGCTGAGCACCGAGGAGACGCTGCTGCTGCGGGTCGCTGACCTCAATGATCAAACGCCTCTCTTCAGCCAGGAGCATTACTGGGCCTCGGTGTCCGAGGCCGCAACCCCCGGCACCTCGGTCTTGTGCGTCAGCGCCTCCGACGCAGATGAGCCTGGCACGGACCATGCCAGGCTGCGCTACGCGCTGGTCCCTCTCCCCACTCTCTGCAGCCCAGAGGCTCCGAGGCCCGCCGCCGAGTGCGGACCAGCCTTCAGCATTGATCCCGACAGTGGTGTGATCAGCACCACCCGGAGCCTGGACCGAGAGGCCCAGGAGGCCGTAGAACTAACAGTGGTGGCCCAAGACCTCGGAGAGCCCCCGCTCTCGGCCACCTGCGTGGTGAGCATCACTGTGGACGACGTGAATGACAACGAGCCCGTTTTCCTGAAGCAGGTGTACAACGCCACCCTTCCGGAGCATGCCCCAGTTGGGCATTGCTTTCTGCAGGTGAGTGCATCGGGCCTGTGGGTCAAGGGGAGGCCTGGGAAGGGATGGAGAAGCTGGGAGTAAGTGCAGAAAGGATTTTTTTTTGGTGTGATGTGGATAGTAATACTCAAGCTCAGAAAGCAGAGGGCATGGGCTCCGGTTCCTGCTCTGCAGGGAGATGAATGGATGCCTTCCCGGCATCTGGCCCTTCTGCTGGGGCTTTATCTTTTCTGCTTCACATGATGTTTGGATCTTGATTTTGCTTGTGGAATTCTGATTTCCCTCTGTCTGGATCTGAGCACCCAAATTGGTTTGGGAGGAACCATCCGGTCTCAGTTTAGCTTCTGAACGGTTTGCAGATGGCAGTGCCTATGTGTTTGAGCATCATTACGGCGCGCTGGGGGAGTAAGGTGGCCCTGGCATGTCAGGTTTTCAAATAAGCAAGTGGATGGCCTTAAACACTGAAGCTCTTTTGAGTAACCATTTACAGAGATTTATTACGCATTGTCCTACCTTCTTTGGAAACGTACAAGAACTAGTTGAGGATACCAAGTCATTTTTACCAGTTGAGGGCTGAATGCTCCAATGATGTCTTCAAGACTCTGAGGAGGGGCAAGTTTCAATCATCCTTTATAAAATGGATGATATCCTGTATCCTTTACAAATGGATCTCAGAATGTTGTAATACGCACCCTTCTAGCAGTAACTCATATGGCTTCCAATTTCCTAGTAGTTATCTGAAGTTATCCGATGTGAGATAACAAACTAGATTTCTAAGACTGTTTTATTTACACCAAGATGATTTGAGTGAATAACTGGAGCCTGAGAGGCTAACTAGTGATCAAAGCTGTAAAGTGCCAATTAGCTCTCAGGCTGGGTTGTTTTAAGACCTCTGTAGCTCATTTCTTTGTTCTTAGGGGGTGAGGCGTTAGGCCTTATAAGTCATGTCTCAATAACCTGTAGATAATTTAAGATGCCAATATATTTTAAACATGAGTTACCTGATTGGTTTGCTGTCTTTTTTTAAAATCCTTTGTATCTGTGGTGACATTAGATAAGTGGTATAGATAATAATCTCTACCACTTTCTCTGGCATGATTGGCAACTCATTAGTTGCTAGGTAATTAAAAGAAGGCTTGAAAAATCAATTAATGCGTGTTGCTGAAAGAGAAAGATCTGTGAATGCCGTAGGAAGTTTATTTACATCTCAAGCAGAGTCTGCTATGATGTGGGTTGGCTGGTCCTTCTCCATCCAAGGAAGGACCAGGTCTGGGGATGACTTAGATTAGGTCCATCAGTGTTCGGCTGGTCAGAGCTTAGCTATATGGTGTACCGCAAAGGTGGCTGGTAAGTGGAGAGGAGTACAAGGCCGCTGGTGGGGACTGATAGGGTCTGCCACAGATGTCAAAAACTGAAGTCATTAGAGTTGGGAGGTTGGACTAGGTAATTTCTAAGATTTCTTTCATCTGAAAGAGCTTAAAGGTCTTGGCACAAAACAGTACAACTTGACTCTATTTGAAGGAAAATAAGCAGGGTGGATTAATTGTAATCCCTTTGACTAGAATCTTTTTAAAACTGTGGGATGACTCTGCCATGAGGTATGAGCTTATCTCATTATTATGACCTGATATGTGGATATGGATCCATTATGGTGAACTGAACTTGGCTCAAGTGTAAAATTACATCTTCAATCAAAAAACAAACCAAAAACCCTTCAGGTTACCAAGTACTGCTGTGGGTATTGACACTATTAAATGGTACTGATTAGGATTTCTAGAAATTCCAACAACCCAGGCCCTCTAGATTACAGAGACCCTTATCCATAGCCCTCCGGCGGCCTCACCATAGCATCCGTGTGAACTTTCTGTGCTGCGTCGGCCCTCTGGCTGACTCTGTCCCCTTAGCTTCTCCACCTGTCCTCCGTTTGCTGCCATCTCTTTGCTCTCAGTGCTTCTTTGTATTGCTTTGTAAAAACAAACCTTCTCAGCTCTCTGGATCTCCTGGCCTCTCCTTTCTTCTGGGGCTTTGTTTAATTACATTGTATCAGTTCTTATAAGGGAACCTTTCTGCTATCCTCTACCAATTTCCTCTGTCTAGATCTCATAATTACTCAACTCTCCTTGGTCAGAATCAAAGAAAAAACAAAATGAGAAGCAACAGAGGAAAAAAAGAAGTCCTTTCTTGGATTCCCTATAGGGGAATACCGTGTCATCTAATAAAATAAGCTCAGCACCTTGACGATGTCTTGGTGGTTAGTCTGGAGCACTAATCCCTGGGATTTTTCTGCTGTTACTGCTGCTTAGGGTCACCAGTACTGGCTGAACCCTTCCATATTCTCAGTCCCAGACTGGAACTTTCCACAGACTTTACGTGTGGGTCAGAACAAACAGATTTAATACAGAGGACGAGAACCAGTAGCCTGAGTTGGATGTCCTCTAGCCCAAAAGGGTTTTCCCAGCCCCGAGGGCACTCATCTGGACTTCTAGTTCCTTGCCGTCCACCGACCTCCACATGCAGAGTCCCTTCTTGACAAGCTGCCTCACCCACCCCCCCACCCCCAGATCTCCTTTCCGCATGTTTTGCTGCTTTCATGCCCAAGGCAGGGAGGGATTTCTACTCTGCAGTTGTCCTGGCATTTTCCTCTGAGTTCTAATGTCCAGTACTGAAAGACTCTTTTCTTCAGATAACTGTCAAAGAGCCTAACTTCAGCCTCTCTTGCTGGTGGGACTGCCCCTCTGCCCCACACTAAATCCAGCAGATGAGAGCTGCACCCACAGCTTTTATCTTGCAACTAGATCTTCAGACAGTGTGACTGCAGCCTTCATACCTGAATCACATGCGTGCTATAGCAAGATTATTCTCTCGTCCTTCCTCACATATTCGTTTTGTATTCATTGACTGATTCATTTTCTTAATCAAACAACAGCATTCTCTGAATAAGCATCCATGAACAGTGTTTCTTGGGTGCCTACTCCAGGAATAGGTCTTGGTGCTGGAGAGGCAGCAGTGAGTATATGGGTGAGTTATTGGGACCAGCCAGGTGTAGAGTCCTAAGTCCTCCATATCCTGTCTCCTTTCTTCCTCAAGTGAAGGCATATACCCCATCCCTTCTTGCTGATCACTCTTTGGCCGGGGTTCTGACCTCCCCTACCACTGTGCTAAGTTCTGCTGCTCCAAAAGCAGCTGTGTTCTTCCCTTTCCTATCCAGTGGGCTTTCTTAGTTTAACCTGCCTCATTCTCTAAAGCTGCCCACTTCCTCTTTCTCAAATGTGTCCTCTTTACCACCTTCTGTCTCATTTGCATCCTCCCTGCCTCTGTCTTGTCAATTCCTCTTTTCCTCTTGTGACCCCTACTCAGTGTGATAGAGTTTCCCAAAGGTGATAATGTGATTCCCAAAGTTTTTTTCTTTCTCTCTCTTGCCTCTTTTTTATACTTTATACTTAAACATTTCCAGAACTGCAACTTTTTTTTTTTTACATCTCTAGAGTTAATGTCCTTTATTAACTGTAACTCAGATGGTAATGAATCTGCCTGCAATGCAGGAGATCCCAGTTCAATCCAGTCCCTGGGCTGGGAAGATCTCCGGGAGAAGGGAATAGCAACCCACTCCAGTATTCTAGCCTAGAGAATTCCATGGACAGACCATGCGTTCCCAAAGAGACATGACTGAGCAACACACGCACATGCACACGCGCACACAGGCGCACATGCACATGCACACACACACGTCCCATTTCTTTACCTGCTATGTATCTCTACCTGGATGTATTTTTGACTTTTCAAAATCTACCACTTCACAAAACAAGGTCATTTTCCTTCAACTCTTTCTTTCTTTCTTACTCCCTCCACCCCATCTTCATTAATCAGCTCCTCTTAAACACTTTCTGTATTTTTTAATGGATTCTTTCTATAATTGTGTTTACGCATTTGGTATGTGTGTGGGGTATGTGTTTTGCTATTTGTTGGAGTGGCTGTGGTTTTCATTGTTGAGAATTATAAGGGTGAAGAGCAAGATCAGGTCTCATATAATTCACTAGTTGATTAATTAGGTAAAAAGCAGGTCTTGAGATTCCACAGTGGGCATGGGAGACAGCGCAGGCTGTGCTCATGTGTTTGCCATCCTGGGCTGACTCTGAGGAGCCTGACTATGAGGGGTGCCCGGTCATTAAACACAGTGTCTACCATCTGGGAAGATGTGGGAGATGGGAAGGCCTGACACCAGCTGTGCTCTATGGGCCGCGGGTGCTAACCTCTGTCTTGTTTCTGATTCACTGTATCTTTGGGGGTTTCTTCCCTTTCATCAACCCCTAGCCTTTAGTAAATTCTTTCCAAATATGTTGGTTTTGTCTCAGCTGTACTGTGGAGGGAAAAGTGGAGAACCTAAGAGACTGCTGGGGGTGCAATGATTTAAGGAAGGGTTATTAATTAGCTTTAGGCAAAGTGTCCAGGGCTCTAGCCCTTCTGAAGGCTGGGTGGTGATGTTGGCAAGGGATGCTGAGGTAGGTGGTCCTTAGGAACAGTGTGAGGTCTTTCAAGAGGCTGTCCTAAGTGCCAGGCTGGGATTAAGATACTCTATTAAGGAAGATGTTTCCTGACATCTTTGATTCCTCCCCAAATCTGACCACACTAGCTGCCAAGGGCTGCACTGTTTCTTACTTTGGTCCTTTCACTTATATCCATTGTCACCACCCTAGTTCTGTCCATATCATCCTCTGTCTTCTGTTGCCTGTCCTTTCCACTGGACAGATTTTAGGTGTACCTCAAATGCCACCTCCTTCCTCTAAACGTTTCCTTGTTCTGACCAGCTCTTTTCTTAATGTTCCTTAGGATACTGCAGTTGTTCACTTGTGTTAGTAAGATGATGGATCGTGATTACCTTGTGCAGTTGCAATTTAATGGCATTTGAGTCCCTGTAATTCCTAGTGTCCTCAGTCACATATACTAGAAGATCAATACTTTTGTTAAATTGGACTGAAGAACATAAAAAGAATTATTAGTCAGGGTTACAGCTAGTCAAGGTTTTCACTTTCTTGATATTTTATTCACATGTCTGTTAACTTTATTGTAAAGTTAATTTCCTACATATATTATATTATCAATCCATTGGAATTTTATGGTCTGAATTGCCTTGTTTATCCCTCACCTTACTACAGACATACTCTTACTGCTTATCTTACATACAAGTTTATGTTTGTACGTCCTGTGTGCTCGCGTCGATGGTCATAGAATATTACTGTATATGATTGTCTTATTCTGGCTCTTTTGAATGGACCTGACCTGTCTGTACACCTGCACTGAAAGTGTATGAGATTTCCAGGGTGGTCATTCTCGCGCATCTCCAGGATGTGTCTGGATTACCTGCAGGCTCTCATCTCCCTGATTGTCTCTCTTCTGCTGGCCTTACGTTACAGTTCCTGCATGCACTGTGTGTGCTTCTGGCTTTGCTTTGATAACCTGATTCATCAGTTTACTATTTATTTGTGCCTGTGCTGGGTCCTGATTGCTGCACATGGGCTTTCCCTGGTTGTGGTGAGCAGGGAGCCCTCTCCAGCTCCGGAGTGTGGGCTTCTCACTGTGGCGACTTCTCTGGCTGTTGGAGCCTGGGCTCTAGGCATGCGGGCGGCAGTAGTTGTATATGCTCTGTGACATGTGGAATCTTCCAGAACAAGGATCACAGCTGTGAACGCTGACTGGCAGGCAAACTCTTAACCACTGGGCCACCAGGGAAGTTCTAGATAATCTGTTTTAGGTCCTGGAGATCAGCTGTAGAATTCTCTCCAGCTTCATTTTGGTATCCTTCCTCTCCCTGGCCCTCATCCAGCTGTTGCCCAAGATCGGTAAGCTGCTTTACTTCCTTTCCCCTTTTCCTGCTTGAGAAAGATGATGATATAATTTGTTTGGCTATGTAATAGGGGGGGGTATATCCTGGAATCTGTGGGATGCATCTCTACCTACACTCAATATATAACTTGCCAGCACTTTGTCTAGTTCTTGGTTCCAGAACTAGAGAAAGATGACTAATGTTACACTGTCAAAAGTTCTTAACTTTGAAGACTAAAATTAGGCCTCATGCAGTGACCAAAGACACAGCTAGACCATGGGGTCCGTGCACCTGGATTGAATCTCAGCTCCCATGCGATCTTGGGCACTGTCCCTCTTGTCTTCATCTGGGAAATATGGATAATGATGGCATCAGCTTGATAAAGTTTTTTTGTGTGTAATAAATTGGTATGTATATGCTTAAAGTAATGCTTTATTCACATTAGGTGCTGGATGTGTGTTATTTATTATTAAATGCTGGTAAAGAAGACTTATAGAAACGATAAAGAAAACTATTTTGCTGGATATAGTGGATGCTGAGGACTAATTAAAAATGACATTTCAAATAAAATTCCCTTGCATGAAAAGATGGAAAACGTTACAGAAAAAATTTCAAATTTTTAGTGTGCAGTTAGATGTATGTGTCTTACAGCGAAGGGAGAAGTCTGTTTTGCTTACACTGGAAGCTTGTAACATCTCCTTATGGGTTTGTAGAATCGCACCTGCCCTAAAGGAAGGTTCAGATGACCTGTCAATAGCTATCCCTCTCCCTCATCCTTTCCACAAAAACGCCACCGAGAACGGTGCCGAACGACTGGGCAATGTCACGACAGCTGTGGCAAAGACCTTGGTGTGACGGGTCCTCGGGCCCCCGGGGCACTACGCACCACACTCCGCTGCGTGTCACCACGGGCCCCTCTCAGCTGCAGAGCGTGACTCTGACCTACAGAGTGACTTGCGGTCTTCTTTGTGTTGAGTTGTGATTAACATGCAATATGGTGTTAGTTTGAGGTATTCAGCATAGTAGTCCAGTACTTTTATGCATTACAAAATGATCACCACAATAAATCCAGTTACGATCCATCATCATACAAAGTTGCTACAATATTATCAACTGTATTTCCCGTGTGTACATTACATCCCTGAGACTTATTTATTTTATAACAGGGAGTTTTTACCTATTTGTCTCCTTTACCTATTTCACAAATCCCCCCACCTCATTCCCCTTTGGCAACTGTCAGTTTGTTCTCTGTACTTACAAGTCTGTTTCTGCTGTACTTTGTTTTTGGATTATACATACAAGTGAAATCACATGGTATTTGTCTTTCTGTTTCTAACATATTTAATTTAGCATAATATCCTCTGGGTCCATCCTTGTTGCCACAAATGGCAAGATGTCATTCTTTTTATGGCAGAGTAAGATTCCAGTACACACACACACACACACACACACACACACACACATATGCACTCTGTGTGTGTATATATATGTATGTATATATGCTACATCTTTTGTATCCATCTGTTGTTGGACACCTACTTTGTTTCTGCATGTCGGCTATTGTAAATAGTTCTGCAGTGAACCAAGAAGAACATGTATCTTTTTGAATTAATGTTTTCATTTTCTTTGGATAAATAACCAGAAGTGAAATAACTGGGTCACATTGCCATTGTTCAGCCATTTAGTTGTGTAAGTGAAATAACTGGGTCACATTGCCATTGTTCAGCCATTTAGTTGTGTCTGATTCTTTGCAACCCCATGGATTACAACATGCCAGGCTTCCCTGTCTTTCACTAACTCCTGGAGCTTGCTCAAACTCATGTCAGTTGAGTCAGTGCTGCCATCCAACGGTCTTATTCTCTGTTGTCCCCTTCTCCTCCTGCCCTCAATCATTCCCAGCATTAGGGTCTTTCAAATGACTCAGCTCTTCAAATCGGGTGGCCAAAACATTAGGGCTTCAGCATTAGTCCTGCCAATGAATATTCAGGACTGATTTCCTTTAGGATTGACTGGTTTGATTGTCTTACTGTCCAAGGGACTCTCAAGAGACTTCTCCAGCACCACAATTCGAAAGCATTAATTCTTTGGCACTCAGTCTTCTTAATGGTCCAAGTCTCACATCCATGCATGACTACTAGAAAAACCATAGATCTGATTATGTGGACCTTTGTCAGCAAAGTAATGTCTCTGCTTTTTAATATACTGTCTAGGTTGGTCATGCCTTTTCTTCCAAAGAGTAATTATCTTTTAATTTCATGGCTGTAGGTACCATCCACAGTGATTTTGGAGCCCAAGAAAATAAAATCTATTACTATTTTCACTTTTCCTCCATCTATTTGCCATGAAGTGATGGGACCAGATGCCATGACCGTAGCTGGTTTTTTGTTTTCTTTTTTTTTGGTGTTGAGTTTCCAGCCAGTATTTTCATTCTTCTCTTTCACTCTCATCAAGAGGCTCTAGTTCTTCACTTTCTTTGAGCAAATTGATAATATTTGCATATCTGAGGTTGTTGATATTTTTCCCAGCAATCTTGATTCCAGCTTGTAATTCATCCAGCCTGGCATTTTGCCTGTTGTACTCTGCATATAAATTAAATAAGCAGAGTGAAAACACATAGCCTTGTAGTACTCCTTTTCCAACTTGGAACAAGTCCTTTGTTCCATGTATGGTTTTCACTATTGCTTCTTGACCCCCAGATAAGATTCTCAGGAGACAGGTAAGGTGGTCTGGGTATTCCCATCTTCGCTTTCTGCCAGAAGTGTGATGTCATCTGTGTATCAGAGATTATTGATTTTTCTGCTGGCAATCTTGATTCCAGCTTGTGCTTCATCCAGTCTGGCATTTTGCATGATGTGCTCTGCATGTGAGTTAAATAAGCAGGATGACAATATACAGCCTTGACCTATTCCTTTCCTGATTTGGAACCAGTCTGTTTTTCCATGTCCAGTTCTAACTGTTACTTCTTGACCTTCATACAATTTTCTCAGGAGGCAGGTCAGATGGTCTGGTATTCCCATCTCTAAGAATTTTTCAGTTTGTTATGATCCACACAGTAAAATGCTTTGGCATAGTTAATAGAGCAGAAGTAGATGTTTTTCTGGAAGTTTCTTGCTTTTTAAATGATACAACAGATGTTGGCAATTGGATCTCTGTTTTTTCTGCCTTTTCTAAAACCAGCTTGAACATCTGGAAGTTCATGGTTCACGTACTACTGAAGCCTGGCTTGGAGAATTTTGAATATTACTTTGCTAGCATGTGAGATGAATGCAATTGTGGGACAGTTTAAACATTCTTTGCCATGGCCTTTCTTTGGGATTGGAATGAAAACTGACCTTTTCCAGTCCTGTGATGAAAACTGACCTTTTCCAGTCCTGTGGCCACTGATGAGTTTTTCCAAATTTGCTGGCATAGTGAGTGCAGCACTTTCACAGCATCACCTTTTAGGATTTGAAATAGCTCAACTGGAATCCCGTCATCTCCACTAGCTTTGTTCACAGTGATGCTTCCTAAGACCCAGTCGACTTTGCACTCCAGGATGTCTGGCTCTAGGTGAGTGATCACACCATCGTGGTTACCTGGCTCATTAGGGTCTTTTATTGTACAGTTCTGTGTATTCTTGCTACCTCTTTTTTATATCTTCTGCTTCTGTTAGGTCCACATAATTTCTGTCCTTTATTGTACCCATCTTTGCATAAAATATTCCCCTGCTAGCTCTAATTTTCTTGAAGACATTTCTAGTCTTTACCAATCGCTGTTTTCCTCTCTTTGTTTGCATTGATCACTTAGGAAAACTCTCTCATCTCTCCTTGTTATTCTTTGGAACTCTGCATTCAGATGCTTATATCTTTCCTTTTCTCCTTTGCTTTAGTTTATCTTCTTTTCTCAGATATTTGTAAGGCCTCCTTAGTTTGCCTTTTTGCCTTTGTTTCTCTTGGAGATGGTTTTGATATTTGCCTCCTGTACAGTGTTATGAACATCTACCCATCATTCTGCAGGAACACTGTCTATCAGATCTAATCCCTTGAATCTATTTGTCACTTCCACTGTGTAATTGTAAGGGATTTGATTTACCTCATACCTGAATGGTGTACTGGTTTTCCCTACTTTCTTCAATTTAAGTCTGAATTTTGCAATAAGGAGTTCATGATCTGAGCCACAGCCAGCTCCTGGTCTTGTTTTTGCTGTCTGTATAGAGCTTGTCCATCTTTGGCCACAAAAAATATAATCAGTCTGATTTTGGTGGTGACCATTTAGTGATGTCAATACCAAAATCAAAAGAGAAACTAAAGAACCTCTTGATGAAAGTGACAGAGGAGAGTGAAAAACCTGGCTTAAAACTCAATATTGAGAAAATGAAGATCATGGTATCCAGTCATGGCAAATAAAAGGGGAAACAATGGAAACAGGGACAGACTTTATTTTCTTGGACTCCAAAATCACTACAGATAGTGACTGCAGCCATGAAGTTAAAAGAGGCTTACTCCTTGGAAGAAAAGCTATGACCAACCTAGACAGCATATCAAAAAGCAGAGACATTACTTTGCCAACAAAGGCCCATCTAGTGAAAGTTATGTTTTTTCAGTAGCCATATATGGGTGTGATAGTTGGACCATAAAGAAAGCTGAGCACCAAAGAATTGATGCTTTTGAACTGTGGTGTTGGAGAAGACTCTTGAGAGTCCCTTGGACTGCAAGGAGATCCAACCAGTCCATCCTAAAGGAGATCAGTCCTGGATATTCATTGGAAGGACTGATACTGAGGCTGAAACTCCAATACTTTGGCCACCTGATGCGAACAACTGCCTTGTTGGAAAAGAGCCTGATGCTGGGAAAGCTTGAAGGCAGGAAGAGAAGGGGCTGACAGAGGATGATATGGTTGGATGGCATCACTCACTCGATGGACATGACTGTGAGCAGACCCTAGGCATTGGTGATGGACAGGGAAGCCTGGCATTCTGTAGTCCATGGGGTCCTAAAGAGTCGAATATGGCTGAGCAACTGAACTGAACTGATTTGGTGATGTCCATTTGTAGAATTGTCTCTTTTGTCTTTGGAAGGAAGTATTTGCTATGCCCAGTGTGTTCTCTTGGGAAAACTCTGTTAGCCTTTGCCCTGCTTCATTTTGTACTCCAACACCAAACTTGAGTTACAATAACTTATTGCCTCAAACAGACAAAAATGTCTTAATCTTGATTGTTTAATCTTGCTGCTTTTACTTTTTGGCTCTATGGCCTCCGGGCATACTAGCTCCATCCTGTGTATGCAATTGGACTCTATTTTTCTTAGAAATTCTGCTTTGAATTTCCTTTTATTATAAGAAGCCTATGCACGCTCTTAGCTTCATTTCGGGGTTTACCATTTTCCCATAAAAAGACAGATTTCAGAGTGCACCACTGAAGAAGTGTGTGGATGTTGTCTAAAGAGAAGATGGAAGAGGTTTACTGCTGCTCATGATTTTCAGGTGTCCTTAATTTGGACAGTGGAAGAGTGATCTAGTCGTGAAAAGCTTGTCCTGTAGAGCCAGAACAGGGTTTATATTTCAGCTCTGTAACTGGGTCTTGAGCAAGTTCCCAAACCTTTATAAGCCTCAATTTTCTCTTCCATAAAAAGGGGATGAAAATAGGAGTGACCTCACAGGGCTATTGAGGAGATTAAATGAGATGGGGTATGTACCCAGGATGGAGAGGGTTGTCTGCCACATGGTAAATCCCCTGGTAAGTTTATTACGTGTATCTTCACTTCACCACTCGCAAACTGAAAAGCTCAGTGAGAGTGAAAGAATGGTCAGCATCCTGTTTTAAAAGCCTCTGTGGCTACTCATGTTAAATGGATAGAAATATGAACCTGTACCTCAAATGGCACTCTAGGAAAGCTCACTGTCTTGAATACTATGTAGACCTTTAGTCCCAGATTTAGTCTGCTTCTTAGCATGGACAGCCACTAGAGCCTGCTGGGCCTTGAGGATGCCTTGACCTTCTTGGTAAAAATAAAGATTATAGAGTAGCCTGATCTCGGACATTCTTCCACAGTTCATCTCTGGTCGTATTCACCAGACCTAGGGTACCTATGACCCTGGGCATGTTTCTGGCCTTGCAAGTGAAACCATTCACCTCAGGTTGGAACTTGAACATATGTGCCAGGACTCACACCCAGTCAAAACCCGGTTTGAGACTCAAATCCATGAGACCAGGGCTTGCCCAGCCAAAACCCAGAGTCTTTCAACTGAGGCCACAAACTTGGTTTTAGCACCCGATGACGTTCTAGTTCTTAATGTCTCATGGAAAAAAGAATTCAATGAGAGACAAAATGATAGTTAAGAAGTGAATTTATTTAGAGAGAAACACTCCACAGTGTGTGTACCGTCTCAAAAGGTAAGAGCAGTTTGGGAGAAACACACTGCTGAGGCAAGAATGTGGACCATTGCAGAAGGTGAGCACGACCTCACAGTGTAGTGGTTAGCTTTTATGGGATGACTAATTTCACAGGCTAGTGAGTGGGAGGACTATTCCAACTGTGTCAAGGAAGGGGCAGAGATTTCCAAGAATTAGGCCATAACCTACTTTTTGGTCTTTGATGGTTGATCTTGGGACTGTCAGGGCACCTCTGGGCATGTCCTTTAGCTTGCTGATGGGTTACAGTGAATGTATACTGAAGACCAGGGTCTCGTTGAAGCTCACTTGCCTGCCATCTTGGATCCATTTGATTCTAATCAGTTTATATTGTGTTTTTAAGCTTTGTCATTCTTTCAAGGCTATGCTGTGCCCCCTTCCCTCCTGTTGCACAAGGTCATGTGTATTTCATAAGAAAGAAGCACCACCAGCCTTTGTCTTGCTGTATTTGTCTCTTCAGATGTAAATTATCCTAGCAAAAGAGGAAAACATTAACATCCTAGAATGTGGCTGACTTGTATATTCATTTTCTTATTACTTATCCTGAGAAATTCTCATTTTCATTCAGTAGTGGAAATTGGGCAAAGGGAGAGAAGAGATATTTTGAATTTTCCATTAATTAAAATCAAGGTGAATAATATCATTTAACTCTTTAACAGACATTTATAGATGCACATTGAGTGGTTTTGAATAATTTCATTCATTCAAGTGAATAATGACAGAAAATAGATACAATGAAAGAAGAAAATGACATCAATTAAAGCTTATTTGGCTACCTCCTTTAAGGAAGCTGAACATAACAGATCATTCCTTAGAAGTTCTTTTGCATATCAAATTTGAAAACTTAGAGATTAAATTCGGTCGTCCCTTGGTATTTGGGGAGTATTGGTTCCAAGATCACCCATAGATACAAAAATCCTTGAATGATAAAGTTTCCTCATATAAAGTGATGCAGTAGTGTTATATTAAGGTAAAATTTTTTCCAATTGCATTTTTATGTATAGTGTATACATTCAATATATTGAGATCTTTCGTGTAGTCAGTAAGTCATTGGTTTATGCTCTCTTTATCACAGCTTTGTGTGGCAAAGGGCCTTGCATAACTCAAGGAGGCTGTGAACCAAGCCACACAGGGCCACCCAAGACAGATGGGTCATAGTGGAGACTTCTGACAAAACATGGTCCACTGCAGGAGGGAATGGCAAACCACTTCAGTCTTCTTACCATGAGAACCACATGAACATGAACAGCATGAAAAGGTGAAAAGATATGACACTGGAAAGTGGGCTCCCCAGGTGAGAAGGTGTCCAGTACACTACTGAGGAAGAGCAGAGGGCAGTTACTAATAGCTCCAGAAAGAATGAAGCAGCTGGGCCAGAGTGGAAACAACGCTCAGTTGTGGATGTGTCTGATGGTGAAAGGAAAGTCCGATGCTGTAAAGAACAATATTGCATAGGAACCTAGACTGTTAGGTCCGTGCATCAAGGTAAATTAGAGGTGGTCAAGCAGGAGATGGCAAGAGTGAACATCGACATTCTAGGATTCAGTGAACTTAAATGAATGGGAATGGGCAAATTTAATTCAGATGACCATTATATATACTACTGTGGGCAAGAATCCCTTAGAAAAAATGCAGTAACCATCATAGTCAACAAAAGAGTTCCAAATGCAGTACTTGGGTGCAATCTCAAAAATGACAGAATGATGTTGGTTCATTTTCAAGGCAAACCATTCAATATCATAGTAATCCAAATACTTTCCCCCAAACACTGATGCTGAAGAAGCTGAAGTTGACTGTTTCTATGAAGAACTACAAGACCTTTTAGAACTAACACCAAAAATAGATGTCCTTTTCATCATAGGAGATTGGAATGCAAAAGTAGACAGTCAAGAGGTACCTAGAGTAACATACAAGTTTGGCCTTGGAGTATAAAATGAAGTGGGGCAAAGGCTAACAGAGCTTTGTCAGGAGAACACACTGATCATAGCAAATACCCTTTTCCAACAACCCAAGAGATGACCCTACACATGGACATCACCAAATGGTCAATACCAAAATCAGATTGATTATATTCTTTGCAGCCAAAGGTGGGAGAAGCTCTTTGCAGTCAGAAAAAATAAGACTTGAAGATGACTGTGGCTCAGATCATTAGCTCCTTATTGTCAAATTCATGCTCTAATTGAAGAAAGTAGGGAAAACCATTCAGATGTGAACTATATCAAACTCCTTATGATTATACAGTGGAGGCAATGAATAGATTCCAGGGATAAGATCTGGTGGACAGAGTGCCTGAAGAACTGTGGGTGGAGGTTAGTAACACTGTACAGTAAGCAGGGACCAAAACCAGGCCATAGAAAAAGAAATGCAAGAAGGCAAAATGGCTGCCTGAGGAGGGTTTATAAATAGCTGAGGAAAGAAGAGAAGTGAAAAGCAAGGGAGAAAGGGAAAGATATACCCAACTGAATGCAGACTTCCAGAGAACAACAAGGAAAGATAAGAGGATAAACAGTTCAGAGAAGTAGAGGAAAACAGTAGAATGGGACAGACTAGAAATCTCTTCAAGAAAATTGGAAATATCAAGGGAACATTTCATACAAGACTGGGCACTGTAAGGGCAGAAATGGTAAGGACCGAACAGAAGCAGGAGAGATTAAGAAGAGGTGTCAAGGATACACAGAACTATGCAGAAAAGATCTTGATGGCTGGGATAATCACCATGCTGTGGTCACACACCTAGGGCCAGACATCCTCGAGTGTGAAGTCCAGCAGGCCTTAGGAAGCATCACTACGAACAAAGCTAGCGGAGGTGATGAAAGTTCAGTTGTGCTATTTCAAATCCTAAAAGATGATGCTGTGAAATTGCTGCAATCAATATGACCGCAAATTTGGAAAACCCAGCCATGGCTGGAGGACTGAAAAAAAGTCAATTTTTATTTCAATCTCACCTAAGGGCAGTGCCAAAGAATGTTCAAGCTACCGTACAGTTGTGCTCATTTTACCTGCTAGAAAGATACTGGTCAGAATCCTTCAAGCTAGCTTAAACTTGAACCAAGAGCTTCCAGATGTACAAGCTGGATTTAGAAAAGACAGAGGAACCTGAGATCAAATTGCCATCATTTGCTGGATCATAGAGAAAGCAAGAGAATTTCAGAAAAGTATCTACTTCTGCTTCATTTTGTGTGCTAAAGCCTTTGGCTGTGTGGATCATGCAAACTGTGGGAAATTCTTAAAGAGATGGTAACACCAGGACACTTGTCTTCTGAGAAACAAGTATGTAGGTCAAGAAGCAACAGTTAGAACTGGATATGGAACAACTGACTAGGCTGTACATCATCACTCTGTTTATTTAACTTCTGTGCAGAGTACATCATCAGGCTATATGAGTCAAGATTGCCAGGAAAAATATCAGCAACTTCAGATATGGAGGAGGGCATGGCAACCCACTCCAGTATTCTTGTTTAGGAAATGCTATGGACAGAGGAGCCTGGTGGGCTACAGTCCATGGGGTCCTGAAGAGTCAGGACACAACTTAGTGACTAAGCATAGCACAGCACTGCAACCCAGACAACAGCTGAGTCAATGTTGGTTCCCCTTTATATGGGATTTCCTCATAGCTCAGCTGGGAAAGAATCCATCCGCCTGTGATACAGGAGACCTTGGTTTGATTCCTGGGTCGGGATGATTCCCTGGAGAAGGGATAGGTTACCCATTCCAGTATTTTTGGGCTTCCCTGGTGGCTCAAATGGTAAAGAATGTGCCTGCAATGCAAGAGACCTGGGTTTGATCCCTAGGTTGGGAAGATCCCTTGGAGGAGGGCAAGGCAACCCACTCCAGTATTCTTGCCTGGAGAATCCTCATGGACAGAGGAGCCTGGAAGGCTACAGTTCATGGGGTTGCAAAGAGTCAGACACGACTGAGTGACTAAGCACACTCAGATATGCAGATGATACCATGCTAATCTCACAAAGTAAAGAGGAACTAAAGCATCTCTTGATGAGAGTGAAAGAGAAGAGTAAAAAAGCCGACTTGAAACTCAGCATTAAAAAAATCTAAGACCACGGCATCTTGTCCCATCATTTCATGGAAAATAGAAGGGAAAAAAGTGGAACAGTGACAGATTTTATTTTTTTGGACTCCAAAATTTCTTCAGATGGTGACTGCAGCCATGAAATTAAAAGATGCTTGCTCCTTGGAAGGACAGTTATGATAAACCTAGCCAGCATATTAAAAAGCAAAGACGTCACTTTGCCAACAAAAGTCTGTATGTTCAAAGCTATGGTTTTCCAGTAGTCATGCAGGGATGTGAGAGTTGGACCATAAAGAAGGCTGAGTGCTGAAGAATTGATACTTTTGAATTGAATTGTGGTGCCGGGGTAGACTCTTGAGAGTCCCTTGGACTGCAAGGAGATGAGACCAGTCAATCCAAAAGGAAGTCAATCCTGAATATTCATTGGCAGGACTGATGCTGAAGCTCCAATACTTTGGCCACCTGTTGTAAAGAGCAATTCATTGGAAAAGATCCTGATGCTGGGAAAGACTGAAGGCAAGAGGAGAAGAGGATGTCAGAGGATGGAATGGTTAGATAGCATCACTGACTTGATGGATGTGAATTTGAGCAAACTCTGGGAGATAGTGTAGGACAGGGAAGCCTGGCACACTGCAGCCCATGGAGTTGCAAAAAGTTGTACACAACTTAGTGACTGAACAGCAACAACTTTAGAAATGAGCTTATGTTTTCTATTCTGAAGTATGGTGGTAATTTTTAATTGTAGATTTTGGGGGGATGATATTGTTGGTTTTTGTTTGTGTGTGTGTGTGCACACGCTTAGTTACTCAGTCAAGTCCAACTCTTTGAGACCACATGGACTGTATCCAGCCCAGCTCCTCTATTCACGGGATTATCCCAGTGAGAATCTTGAGTGGGTTGTCATTTCCTACTCCAGGTCATCTTCCTGACCCAGGGATGGAACCTGCAGCTTCTGAGGCTCCGGTATCTGCAGGCTGTTTCTTTACCACCGAGCCACTTGGGAAGCCCTATTGTTTACTTCATACTAAATCATCAGACAGGAAAATACTATCCACTTGATGATTTTAAGGAATTTATTGTGGCAAAAAGCGAATAAGACTTATAGTATGGCTGGTGTTCATAAGGTTAGCAAAGAGTAAAGAACAAAACAGAACCTGAGGCAATTTCTCATCTCGGTTTGATTCCTGGCAGTTAATTTAAAAAATCTGTTCACTACAAGAGATTGTCATTTACCTTTAAAAGTTCTTTACTCACAGTATTCTGAAAGTTCTTTTGTTTTTCACTTAGATTAACTATGTAGAAGTAGCTAGTGTTATGGATACATTTTCAAGAGATTAAATATTGTTTCTAGGTTTACCATAAGTAGAGTTACTATTTGATTTTCAACAGTTGTCTCGTTAGAAACTTCTCATATTGTATACTTCTTTTGATTTATACATTTGGAAACACAGAGGAAGTTATTATTTACGTAGAAGTTCACTTGTCTAGTTTATAAGAATGTCTGTTATAAAAGAACCCAGTCATGAGGTAAAGAACCATCTAAGCTTATGCACTATTTACTTGCCTTTGAAGTATGTGTTATTTTAAGTACTGAGCTGTTAAAAATAATACAAAGGCTGTTCTATTATGAATAAACAAGAGCACAGTATTTCAGTGTTGGCAGATACTTTATTTCCTGGATTCATGTTACAAAAACTTCATATGGTGTTTTTCTTGTGTAGAATCTAATTGTCATGCTTATGTCTGTTTGTCAGTGTGGAGCATAAAGAGGAGAGGTGACAGGAAGGGCAATTTATTGATTTTGATACTTACCAACTAATGTACTCTAGGTAATTTGCTTACTTGCATTAAAATATAATTCTATGTATATTACAGTATACTTCTAATATCATAAAATCTTTGAATCTTAGTATATTTTAAAAGAAAGATAATTTTTTTGAACGTGGTAATACTCTTTTTTGCCATGTACGCTGAGAAGTACCATTGTACTCTTTTCTAAATTCATAACATCTTACTGGAGTAGGTAAGAAGCCAGTCCCTTCTCCAGGGAATCTTCCTGACCCAAGGACTGAACCTGGGTCTCCTGCATTGCAGGTAGATTCTTTACCATCTGAGCCACCTAGGAAGCCCGTTAAGGATGCTGCTTTGCTCTTATTTTTCTAAATCCACTTTAACATATGAAGTAGAGTTACCACTTTTGTCTGTCATTTGTGAAGGTAACTTTTCTTTTTTTAAATGGATAAAGTTTAAGCTTATTCCACTTATACAAAGAGATCATTCTAGAAGCTGTGTTTTCTTTATTTTTAAATAAACTTTTTCTACTTCACTCTTTATTTTCTTTATTCCTAAGATTTTAAATACACCTGAAGTCTTATGTCTGTGTTTGTTTTTCTTTTCAATAATTTTATCTTTGTTCTTCAGATCAGATGATTTCTCTTGCTTTAATTTTAAGTTCACTGTTTTATTCCTCATCTCTGTTCTACTGTTAAGCACCTCCAACATTTTTTTTTAAAAAATCAAGTATTACATTTTTCGTTTGTAGAACTAATTTTATTTTATAAAACTTATTTTATAGTTTCTTTCTCTGCTAAAATCCCCTATCTTTTCGTTCATTGCAAAAATGTCTTTTATTTCATATAGTTATAAAATACTTCTGAATTTTGACACCCAGATCGTCCTAGGGTTGGTCTGTTTTTTTTTTTTTCTTTTAAAAACAGATCACATTTTCCCAGTCACTCATACATTGAATAATTTTGCATTGTACTCTGGACATTGTGTATATTATGGTGTGGAAACTCTAGATTCGGCTGTGTTCTTCTGAAGAGTGTTGATATTTTGTTGTAGCAGGCAGTTAACTTGGTTGGACTCAAATGGAAGACTCTGAATTTTGGGCACCAGTGAAAATTTCAGTTCAGTTTTATTAACTGGGTTTTTGTAATATGCCCCATACATGTATAGTTCAGGGGTCAATCAGAAATTTGGATTGGGTTTGTATGGAAATTGGGACTTGCCCAGAAGGCTTTCTCTTATCTGGGATTTTCCTCCCACTTTCTAATGATTGTAGTTGCCCTAATCTCTGTACTAAGGTTCTTCAGTCCAGGAATACTGTATGTTTCTCCTGATGACTTATACCTGTCCTTAGGTAACAGGGTTAAAAAAATAGAATAAATTAAACTTAAACAAAAAGGAAAACCTACTCCAAGTCAGTCCATTCTTCCAATTCTCTGACCCCTTGTGACAATCTTGCTGTTTTTATTCAGTCCCAAAAGGCTTCCGTTATTTTCTTTTCCTATTTTATTTGGAGTTTATAGTTGTTTCATGCAGAAGAGTAGGTCTTTGTGAGCATGTGCTCAGCCATACCAGAAGCAGAACTCTTGTTTTCTCCTTAAATTCAAATTTTTATCAATTTCAATGGGATTCAGATGATTAAGACTTAATAGTAAGGGCCCTTTGAATATAAAGTCTGTAGAATTTTACAGACATACACATCATGTATGGATGTGAGAGTTGGATTATAAAGAAAGCTGAGTGCCAAAGAATTGATGCTTTTGAACTGTGGTGTTGAAGAAGACTCTTGAGAGTCCCTTGGACTGCAAAGAGATCCAACCAGTCCATCCGAAAGGAGATCAGTCCTGGGTGTTCATTGGAAGGACTGATATTGAAGCTGAAACTCCAATACTTTGGCCACCTGATGCGAAGAGCTGACTCATTTGAAAAGACCCTGATGCTGGGAAAGATTGAGGGCAGGAGGAGAAGGGGACGACAGAGGATGAAATGATGGGATGTCATCACCAACTCAATGGACATGGGTTTGGGTAGATGTTATGGCCCTTTAATGGGCCAGTGTTTGGGGGTACAGAGTCGATGATAAGAAAATAAAGGAAGAGAGTAAGGAGAGAAAGAGAGAAATGAATAGAGACATGGGGACCAAGACTGATGGAGTAAAGGCGTTTATTCAATGTAATGTTGGTATATGTATGCTGTCTTAGGACCAAGAATCTTACAACACATCCAGGAAACATAAGGCTAGAATCCATCTCCAAGAGAGGGGGTTGTAACACTAATTTTCCATAACAGAAAGGGAGGAAGGCTGTAATTAGTTGCTTTTACTTTAAGAATGTATGCATTCCTTTTGTCCTCTCCACTCATCTCTGAATATTCAGGGATTAGTAAGGGACATCAGAAAACAGCTCACAGGAAGCCTCCTGCCAAATGTTCCCTGACAGGTAGACTCCGGAAGTTGGTGATGGACAGGGAGACCTGGCATGCTGCGGTTCATGGGGTTGCAAGGAGTTGGACACGACTGAGCGACTGAACTGAACTGAGAATTTTACCCTATTCATAATATGTTAGATTACAATTGAGTGGAAGCTAATGTGTATAGCTACAAATGTTTACTGATTCAGCTTTTCATAGATTAATTAATGTTACTAGCGAAAGTTAGCAGCTGAAAGTCATTTAAGTATGTTTTAGATTCACTCATGCTCAATAAATAGTTTTATATATCTGTAAGTCTAGAATCTTATTAAATGGTCATCCTTCATTGAAAAGTAAACATAGAAACCAACTCTATGAATTGGTTGACAATATTTCTCACTATATTTAGGTTTGTCTGAGACATGTGGGAAATGTAATTCACTGTGACCCATTTGGGGAAAATAAGTCCTTAGCAAGCCTTGTCCAAATGTGAGGAACCAGCTAGGATTATTAAAAATCATTAAGACTAAGTATTAATATGCCAAATAAACTTTTGTTTAAGTAGAAATTAATTTTGCCATTTTTCTTTTTGTAAGTCAAGGCTCTAGAGGCCAAATATCTCACAGCTTCTATTTAGATCCTAAGTTGTATCTGATTCTTTTGCAATTCCATGGACTGTAGCCCACCAGGCTTCTTTGTCCATGGGATTTCCCAGGCAAGAATATTGGAGTGGATTCCTATTTTCTTCTCCAGATAATCTTCCTGATCCAGGGGATCAAACCCGCATCTCCTTCATCAGCAGGTGGATGGAGTCTTTACCACTGAGCCACCAGGGAAGCCCTATCTCAACAATTATCTTTTACTAAGTAAGCTCATTGTTCTCTGATCATGTATCAGATAGAACCTTATGCATCCTGTGATAATTACTTTCTTTCAAAAGCATCTGTAGCACAGGCCTGATTGTTACTCATGAACTTGTTGTAAGGTCAAGTTCAAAGTCCTTGTTTAATCCATTCTCCCTGCTTTTCTATCCTTGCTCTAGGGAACTCTTCCCACCCCCTTCACATCTCACCAAGGCGCTACACACTCTTGCCTCAGCTGTTCGCTCTGTGTTATGGACTGAATGTTCATGTGCCCTAGATCCATACGTTGAAGCCCTAACCGCACTTGGAGTGTGGCCTTTGGGAGGTCTTGGTTTAGATAAGGTCGTGAGGGTGGGGCCCTGTGATGGGATAACTGTCTTTATAAGAAGAGGAGCCCAGAACCTGCTTTCTCCATGGTGTGAGGCCATCTGTAATTCAGGAGGAGGTCTCTCACCAGAACCCGAGCATGCTTGCACCCTCATCTTCAGCTTCCAGCCTCCAGGACTTTGAGAGTAAATTTCTGTTTTTGGAGCCAGCCAGTCTGTATACTGTGGTAGCCAGAGCTGACTAAGTAAGACACCAGTCCTTCTCTTTGCTTG
Organism: Antilocapra americana; assembly: GCA_007570785.1. Lineage (NCBI taxonomy): Eukaryota > Metazoa > Chordata > Mammalia > Artiodactyla > Antilocapridae > Antilocapra > Antilocapra americana. The sequence continues at coordinate 29,469,402 of ML663008.1, read as the reverse complement.
AAATGTGCTGTCCTGTCACCTCTACCATTGATTCCCCCTTCTTCCAGCTTCTCTCACTTTTTTTAAAGTTTTATTTTAAATATCACGTCCTCAGGAAGACCTCTTTAACAATCTAAGCTTTCCATTTCACCTCTGTTTGTTAAGTCCGTCTTATAAACACCCATCGATTATACACATTATACAGTAAAACTCTTATAGCTTTCCTCCCACAAGCAACCTGTGCCGTATTTGCTTCTTTGCTCATTGTAGGTTCAAAAGACGATGCCAGAGGCGTTATCTGTGTTGCTTACTGCTAAGTGCCTACTCAAGTGCACAGTACATAGTAACAGTAGGATTTGTTCAGTGATAAAATGGAGTGATCTGCATGGTACTCACTTAAATGAGTATTGACCGCTTCAGGAATGGGCATCTCCTACAGCATCCCTACAACTTTCCAAAAAGCACTGCTGCCATTGAAACAGCTACTAGTAAACATTATAATACAGCAAGACAACTCATATCCTTTTTATGTTGCAGTTTAGTGCCAGACATTTCTCATTTCATGTAAAAACCATGATCTCTGTCAGTGCCTCTTTTTAGACTGTCAGAATATGAAGCTATGAATTTTGCATGTTAGCAGAGTTATTTCTAGAGTCTTTTTGTTTCTTAAACATCTCAAGTTAACAATCGGCTGTTTAGTCCTTCAAGCTGTCTTAAAAGGCATGTATCTCTCACTGTTATCCAAAGAAATTGGGTAACTGATTTGAGAATATAGCAGTATTTGAACTTTTTAGTTTATTCTGTCTATTCTCTACCTTGAATAATAATTCAAACAAAACAGTTCAAAACTTAAAAGGGAGAGCAATTTTATTAAGTTCATTTCCTGTTTTTTTGGAGGCATGCCAATATTGTAATGCACTTTTCCAATCCTTTCAAGCAGAATATGAGCTGACTTATTCATAGCTATGTGCTCACAGATAAACTCGAGTCTGGCTGTGTGTGTTCTAAGCTGTGTTCTTTGAACCTCGTTTTGTTTATCTAGAAAATGGGATAATAATATGGCTTTAAAGTCTTAGTATGAGATTCAAAGATAACGTATTTAAAACTCTAGCATATAGTAAACACCTAAAAAGTTATAACTACTATAAATAGAGACAGAAATCCAGCCAGGTGTTATTCTTGGGACTGGCTCTTACTGAATGGAGTGATATTTTCCAGAGCAATGGAGGAAATATTTACCATAAAAAGGAAAATAGAATTTGAGCCCTCTGTCTGCAGGATTGATTTTACTTATTTAAATTGATTTTCTAGGATTTACTCATTTTATCCTAACAAATAATATTATACGTCCTAATCCTGAAAAAGATTAATTTAAAATATAGCTGCATAAAATGCAAAAAAGCATGACTAATTTTTTTCCTTTAAGCTTTCATTTTATCAAGTGTATGAACCTACCCTTAACTTTATATCACTCTCCAAGGTTTAATTTCAAACTTTGATGATCAGAACTCCATAGTGTCAGACATTATAAGGTCCAGAGCTATTGTGAAATATTAACACTTCAGTTTAAATTGAAGTTCCTTTTTTCCTTTTTGATTTTGTTGGATTTGCTATATTAAAGTATATGAATTTATAGAAAGCATTGAGTTCATTCATTCTTTTAATATTTATAAAGAGTGCAAAAATGGTTTCATTCCTTTGCTGAAAAATAAATAACCTGTAAATTATGATGATGTGATGGTAATTTTTAAAAGTATTAGCACATTAATTTTAATATAATTAGAACATCAAAAATAATATAAACCATAGCCTATTGTTTTTGACCTCATCGTTCTATTGATTATAGCTTAGGGAAAAGTAAAAAAAACATGATATTGTATGAAAGGGAATTCACTTTTTTAATGTATTTTTTATTAAAAAAATTTTTTTGGACCACATTGCACAGCTTGTGGGATCTTATTTCTCTGACCAGGGACTGAACTTGGGCCATGGCAGTGAAAGCCTGGAATCCTAACGACTAGGCCACCAGGGAATGCCTGTGAATTCACTTCTTAATGAAAACTTTTCCTGTAAGAAAATGCACTCATAATAATAGTTCATAGTAAGCATTCATTGAATGCTTATCATCCACGGGCACTGTTGTAAGAGATTTGAGTGAATTGACTTATTGTTGTTGTTATTCTCACAACACCTTTCATGGAAAGCAGTGCTACTCTCTCCATCTTGTGGACAAGAATACTTAGCAGAGGACCCACTGAGTATCTCAGCCACAGTCCCCTGGCTAGTGAGTGGCAGAGGAGTCAGGCTGCCTGGGAACAGATGCTGAGCTGGGAACTTGTGCAAAGGAAGTTTCCTGGGGAGAGCTCTTGGGACCAGCACCTGGAAGGGAGGGAGGGAAGCAGATGAGCCGGATGCGGATGGTGATGCAGCTGCAGTGCTGGCCTCAGCCTCCCCTGTGGGGTCTCTGGACTGCAGGAGTCATTCAGATCTCTCCTTAGCTGAGGCTTGATTTGTTTGATTACTCTGTGTATCGGTGTGTTCCTCCTTGGGTTTATTCTGTATGGGACTCTCTGGACTTCCTGGACTTGGGTGGCTATTTCCTTTCCCATGTTAGGGAAATTTTTGACTGGAATCTCCTCGATTATTTTCTCAGATCCTTTCTTTTGGTCTTCTTCTTCTGGTGCCCCCATAACTTGAATGTTGGTGTGCTTAATATTGTCCCAGAGGTCTCTGAGATTGTCCGCATTTTTTTTTTTTTTTATTATTCTTTCTTCTTTATTCTGCTCTGCTTCAGTTATTTCCAGCATTCTATCTTCCAGTTCACGTAGCTGCCTCTGAGGCAAGCTCATGGCCTTGGGGGAGGCAGTTCCCTTTGGCTAAGGGCAGTTCCTGGGCAGAGACACCACAGGTTGTTCCCAGCAGCTGGAGGAATGGATGTAGGCATGGATGCGAATCAGTTAATGCCCATGTACCTCTAGTGTTACCTGCTGGCCAGACTGACATGCTGACAACAGTCTCATCTGTCTTTTAGAACATGACAGAGCTCATGTCTAGGATGCTTTGATGGTGTGATTTAGAAAAAAGGAATTAGTACCAAGATTGCTGTCATACTTGGAAGGGATCTCAGTACAGAGCATTACAGTTGCTGTCAAGGGGACAAAGATAGAAGAGAAAGGGCCTTTTAAAATCGTGGATTATTTACATGTGTGTGACACTGTTAATAGTCGGCCAGAGAGCTGCTTTGTGGTTTCATGTCCTGAAGCTTCGACGTCATGTTAATTAATAACTGTGTAATTCGAACCACCTTCTTTGCCCAAAGTGGTGCTTTAAATAGCAAGTCTTTTTTGCTAAAGACTCATCGGACTTAAGACATACAATATTTGTCATGGAATTCTTAATGGTATTACTGCTAGCATAAGAACATGATTACATTTTTCAGTCTGAAAGCTCCAGCAGTGTTCAGATCAGCTAGTGAAACATGTATCACCTTCAAAATCTGGACTGCGAGCATTTATATTCTTTGCTTCTGCTTACAGCTTTTTCCTATACCTTTTAGGAAGATTGGGATAGATTTGCATTAATAAGAATTACTCTTCCAGGGTAAAGTTCAATCTAAGACTCTAAAGCATTCTCTAAAGTTTAGACGGCCATAACTAGGCTTCAGTTCTGGGGATGGCAGAGGTGTTTGCTCCTTGAGAGTCATCCTCACAGGATTCTGCAGATGTGTTCCTGAAGGGTCAGTGGATCTTAAATTTGACCCAGGATTTATTAATGTGAGAGCAAATATCTGTGGTTGAGGACAGCCAGTAAGATACTAAGATAAATCTTTTCTAATTCAATTAGAAAAATAATTCTTTTTACAGCGGACCTTGAAAATAAAGGAAAGCATAGTCTGATCAAAAGTGAAAAGGCTTTCACACTGCGTATCCTCATCTGTGATGTGAAAAGGGCGTTATCAGGAACACATTTTTAAAAATATAATTTATTTCAGGTCTATGCTGGAATAAATAAAACCCATGCATATCAACAGATGCAAAAAAAAAAAAAAGGGGAAGTAATCTTTGGTGAGTAGTTTAACACACTGTGCAGATTGTGGAATCATTCTGGTAGAAAACTAGGCTGTCAGACACTGTGGAGTTGAGACATTTTTAATGTGTAACCTTAAGTAAATCAATGTGTCCTGAAGCCACATGGCAATGGTTATAAAATCCACCCAGCACATATATACACACATACATACATAAATGCAGTTTAATTCTGGGCCAATAAATAGAAAACATTTATAGATGTCTTCTCTTTAACCACTGTGAAATGACTGGAAGAAAGTAAAATTTTTTCCTTCCAATTTTATTGAGATGTAATTGACATATACTACTGTATAAGTTTAAGGTGACCAGCATAGTGATTGGCTTACATACATCATAAAATGATTATCACAATAAATTTAGAACAGATGCAAAATTAAATAAATAGAAAAAAATTCTCCCTTTGTGGTGAAAATTCTTAGCATTTACTCCCTTAACCACTTTCATGTGTATTGTACAGCAGTTTAATTGTTAATCATGTTGTATATTACACCTCTAGTATTTATTTATCTTGTAACTGAAAGTCTGTACCTTTTGATGCCCTTAATCTAGTCCATCCCTCTCATTACCTCCACCTCTGATAACCACAAATGTGATCTCTCTCTCTCTCTTTTTTTTAATGAATTTGTTTATTTTTGAAGCATAATTAACCTACAATACTGTGTAACTTTTTGGTACTTAATCACATAGTGATTTGATATTTCTGTAGATTGGTCACCTTGATGAGTCATGTTATCATAGAAAGTAAGCTTTGATGTTAGATTTCTCCTGTTGCACAGCTGCAGAAACCCAGTAATCCAGTAGATTCTTTTCTAGGTTACTTCTTTTGATTTCTAGGTATAGTTGCCCAAATCCAAAATTCTTATACAATACCTTCTATACTAGAATGATCTTTAGTTAAATTTGACCAAGTATTACAATGGGAAAGTGCAGTGATAAAAATTGCCTTTTAGAATCCTTAGGGATGCTTTATTATTATTATTTTTTGGTGTGTGGAGGGGGGAATACTTTGAAAAACATACATTTTAATTTATATTTAAATTTATATGATTGATAACTTATCAGTTCTGTTCAGTTGCTCAGTCTTGTCCAACTCTTTGTGACCCCATGGACTGCAACACGCCAGGCCTCCCTGTTCATCACCAACTCCCGGAGTTTACTCAAACTGATGCCCATTGACTTATAAATCTAACCTAAATCCAAATGGTAGTGAAATTTTTAGGACTTTTCTGATATGAGTTTTCATGAAATAAGTAGCTTATGAGATGAAAGTGAAAGTTGCTCAGTCATGTCCCACTGTTTGCAACCCCATGGACTATACAGTCCATGGAATTCTCCAGGCCAGAATACTGGAGTTGGTAGCCTTTCCCTTCTACAGGGGATCTTCCCAACCCAGGGATCGAACCCAGGTCTCCCGCATTGCAGGTGGATTCTTTACCAGCTGAGCCACAGCCACAAGGGAAGCCCTGCTTATGAGATGGGTGACTACATAAATAGTGCCATCAAAACTTTGGGCCTTAATTAGTTGAAAATGTGTATAAGCCATTGGTGTCTAATCTTTCATGAGACAAAATCAGAGTTAACTGACAGATCTTACGTAATATTAGCCAAAGAAGCTTGTTAAGAAATTCCTTTCTTTCTGTCTCTTCTTCCAACCTCTTTCCTCTCTTCTTCCTTTCGTTCCTTCTTTTACTCTTTTTCAGTTGCTCATTCATTTTCATTTGCTCATTCATTAGCCACCCATTGTGTTCTGAGCTCTGTTGTAGGCCCTGAAGATACAGGATACAGTAGTCAACAATCTCAAGGGTTGTTTTTTTGTGGGAGAAGACAGAAGATGAAAATAATAAAAAAAAAATAGCAGACTATAATAAGTGATGTAAAGAGTATAAAGCCTAATGGTGGACTATGGAGTGGCTAGAGACAATCTTTAGCTAGAGTAGAAAGGGAGCATTTCTCAGGAGCTAAGACCTGATGAGAAGGAGGCAGTTTTGGTACTGCTGCCTTGGAGAACAGCTCTGATGTTACTCTGGACTCATTATGGTGGGAGCTTATCACGGTCAGGGGACAACCAGTGTGGTTGGAAACATACTTAAACCCCTTCCACGATTAAGGGAAAGAGTGGGAGGAGAGAGAGGTAGAGGCCAGGTCACGTGGGGTGTTACAGACCATGGTAAGAAGTTTAGATTTATTTTGATTAAATGGAACTGGTATTGGAGAATTATAAGCAGGCACATGATTTGAAGCCTTCAAAGATGTTGGTGAGATTGTCATTCTCTAGATCACAGAATGTCAAGTTATTCAGTGTATAGTAAAGAAACTCCTTTCAGGTCTCACCATTGGCTAAACAGTTAAAAACATTTTTAATTTTATCTCCAATTCATGTACCAATACAAAGTCTCCATTTGCTTTACCTTGTAGGAAGTTCAGGGCTTCCCAGATGGTGCTAGTGGTAAAGAACCTGCCTATCAACGTAGGAGACATACGAATCGCAGGTTTGTTCCCTGGGTCAGGAAGATCCCCTGGAGAAGGGAATGGTTACCCTCTCCAGTATTCTTGCCTGGAGAATCCCATGGACAGAGGAGCCTGGCGGGCTATAGTCCATAGAGTTGCAAAGAATCAGGCACGGCTGAAGCAACATAGCATGCACCCAGTTCATAGCGAATTTGCAGCTTTCTTCTAGCAAACATATAATATTGTATAGTATACTTTTCTTTCTTAAACTTTTATTTAAATAGGTAATGTGTTAATAATGTCCAAAAATAAAAACGATATAGAAATTTGTGTGCTAAAAAGGTTTTCTCCCATTCCTACATATGCTCAACTCACTGCTCATCTCTCATCCCAGAGACAACCTTCTGTGTTCTTCTGAATTTTTCTAATATTTCTTCATGCAGATAGAAGCAAATTTAACTATGTATTCTTACTTCCCTTTCTCCCCGCCCTTCACCAAGAATTGTATGTATGTGTGTGTATTCTTCTGCATACTGCTTTCTTTACCTAAAGGTGAGTCTGGAGATTTTTCCACTCCAGAACACAGAGCGTGCGCACCCCACTTTAGGGTAGGCAGGCTCTTCACTGAGCGAAGAGCGGTGCTGTGGCATTGCCAAGTCGTGTCTGATCCTTGCCACCCTGTGGACTGTAACTCACCAGCTCCTCTGTCCTTCCACAGGATTCCCAGGCAAGCATATTGAAACGGTTGCCGTTTTCTTCCCCACGGCATCTTCTCAACCCCGGGGTCGGCCCCAGGGCTCCTGCGTGGCGGGCAGAGTCTCTACCAGCTGAGCCACCAGGAGTGAGAAGCGCCGCGTGCTGCTGGTCTGCACTGATGGGCTCTTGAGTTCTTACCTTTAGTATCACAAACAGTGCTGCAGTGGATTAACTTTTGTGTATCACTCTATATTTGTAAGATTTAACATAAGATAAATTCTCCTGAGTGGGGAGGCTGGATTGAAGTATACTTTTCATAATATCTAATTTTGGTGGTAAGTACCATTACTTACCACTATAAATATGTGGTAAGTTATGGTACTCTTAATGGTTGGCTTTACTCTTTCCTTATCCTTTACCTACATTTTCTCTTGTTATCTTTTAATATTGTCTATTATTTGTCTGAGCAATGCCTGACAGATAGTAGACAGTAAGTATTTGCTATCTTAATGAATAGCTTTAAGTATAGTAGTATTACTCCTAAGCTTAGTGCAGTAATACCTGGTGTGCAAAGAAGGAATCAGTGAATAATTTAATGAAAGGGTTAATGACTATAGGTTTTTTTTAAAAAGAGAATCCATTGTATCAATAGCAATAAGGAAATATTATTACGGAATGAGCTAATCTTATTTTTTTCAACTTGATGCTGTTACATCATAAATTAAAATATTTCATCAGTACATGACCTTAGAACAAATGTAATCCTATACTGTATGGCAGATGAGACTTTTAAGGAAACATTCATAAGGAAATTGTCCAGCGAGTAAATCAGAGGGTTAATATAGAGAATTGGCCAGGCAAAAAACGAATCTGCATTAGGGAGCTTTAGATAACATCAGTGGCTAAGAAAATTCTGGCAAGCTTTTAAAACAAAATGCTTAAACTTTGTAGCAATATATGATTATACCTTATGCATTCAATAACCTTGCTATACATTCTAGTCTTGATTGCTTTATGATTTATATCTACATGAGCTGAAGAAACATTCTAAAACATTTAAAATGTGGCATTACTGCTCGTGAAATATTTATGTGCAATAAAAATCTCTTGTCATTGGGTAAGAATGTCAGGCTGGAGTGCTACTCACAGTTACTAATCCTTGTATATGAAACAACTAATCAGAGGAGACTGTGGGTACCAAAGAGGAGGGCACTCAGAGGTTTTGCTCTCGGAGTAAAGATGGTCAGGCATTAAAACACACTTGACCTTGTCAGACTTATTTTGATGTGTGCCTGCCAGATATTACACATCACAGTGACAAAATGGGCATGTGTCTTTAGCATTTTTTTTCATGCTTACTCAATAATTTGGCACGAACATATGACAGAATGGTTTCATCAGGCTGCAGGGATTGTGATATTGAATATCACTCTGTAAGCATTCATAAGATACAAAAAGATATACAATATTTTAAACAAGTGTGATTTATGAAAATCCACTTGTTTCACAAAAAGATTGCTTCATAAATGAGTTTTTCAAAATTGCCTTGAAGTATCATTTTCATCATGCATTTGAATTATAATTCAACCTATAAGAATGTATTTTCACTAAATACTGTTTCGGAAACATGTACATATTCTAAGTACTGTTCTTGGAAATAATTACAAGTACAGTAATTAATAATCTTTTGACATTTCTGAAAACTCCTTACAAGTGTTTGAAAGTTGCCTAATACTTCTCTTGAATATTTTCATTGTTTTAGCAATTTTAAGAGATATAGAATATATATATTTATAATTAAAATAATATTAAGTATAAAAGTAAATTACTTAGATATGCCTTATTGAGATATGCCTTATAGGAACTATCTCGGTGTCTTTTCATGCCTGGCAATACTTCATTACTTGTGTAACACTCAAATTAAATATCTGCATTTATTGTATAAACTCTACCCACAGTATCAGGCAACTCAGCAGCCAGCACACATATGGTATCTGAAACCAATGCTGTTTTTATATTCTTTGCTAATATACTCCCTAACATATGAATAGATTTTACATTCATGAACAAGCTTCAGTATTCTCTTGTTAAAAAACATAGATAGTACCAGATTAGTTAGAATGATTTCTGGATGTAACTGGGACTTCCTCTTGCTGTGGATTTTTTTTTTCATATTTTTTTAAACCAACAATCTCATGTAATCTTCATAGATGTTACACTAAACACTTAGAAACTTTTCTTTCTGTCTCAGACACTGACCTGTGAACCTGGGAGAGAGGTCATTAAGCTCTCAACAAAGTCAAGAACATTGATGACAAAGTATTGCTTACATGCTAGTAGAGGAAGCTGTAGTAAAAAAGAAATTATAGTAAAATCTAGTTACGTTTTATATTGCCTTTTGTATAAAAGTATAAATATATTCGTCAAGTTAAAAAGGTAAACTTTTGGATCAATTGCTTAAACTCTAGCAGTAATTCTTTTATTTGATTCACAAACATTTTGAGTATCAACAGTTTGGTTTCTTAAGTTGGCAAAGAATAGTTCAGTTTTTAGAACTATGACACTGGCCTAAGTGACTCGCTTCATGCTGATGAAACACTGAGCTTCAGTCTAGGTCAGTCTCTGCGTGGGTCCTGCTGGGGCTGCCACGGATGCAAGGTCCTCACTGTTCTTACCTGTAGTGTTTCTCAGGCCTGTGTTTGCAGCGAGGGACCTTGAGCGATGAGGTAGTGTCTTCATTGAGGACGTGCTGCTGGCCCTAAAGTGATGGGTTGCTCAAGCTCCTGGGAAGCTACCTGCTGCTCAGGCAGCCTTCACCTGCCCTCTGCCTGACCCTTAGTGACTGGGTTTGGGAGCTGACACGAATGAGCTGCCACTGGGACCGTCGATTTCACTGTGAGTAAGAGAGCCTTTCATGTCTGGTTCCCGAGTCCTGGGTCTTGTTTCTGCTGCTGTCCTTCCTGGACTCTCTAGGCTGAGGGCCTGTAACAATCACCTTGTTTTTGTCTCTACTTAGGGGCTAGTTTTGTCCTGCCTGAGAAGAGTTGTTTCCTATGTTTTGTCCAGTCTTCTAGTTGTTTATGACAAAATGTTAAGTCTCCCAGTTATACCATCATGTCTGGAAGTTGAAATCTAGTTTTGTTTTGTTTTGGTTTTTTTTTTTTTTGGTTTAGATTTATCTGTTAAAATCCATCATCTTGGAAAAAAAATTCATCATCTACTTTTTGTTCTCCATGAACAAAATCAATACACAACTTTATTCATAGCAGTACTATACATAATAGCCAAGACATGGAAATAACTTAAATGTCTATCAACAGATGAATGGACCCCATCCAAAGCACAGTCTTCTTTGTTGGTTGTGGCTAGACTTTGTAACTTTACTCTGACTAATGGAAAAATGGCAGAAGTGATGGTATGTCACTTTGCAGATTAAGTTATTAGAGCATGCAAATTCCGTGTCATTCTCCCTGTACTGCTCTTGGCTCCCGGCCCTGGGAGAAGCCACTGTCAAGAGGCTCACAAAGTGAGGAGCTGAAGCCTCCCGGAAGCAGCCATGTGGTTGAACTTGGAAGCAGCCCCTCCAAATAGTCTAAGCTTAGGTGACTTCAGCACCATCCAACCCTGGGAAGGAAGCCTGTTGGAATCCTGAGCCAGAACCACTGAGCTGAGCTGCTCCTGGATCTCTGACCCACAGAAACTGTCAGATGAGAGAAATACTTATTGCTGTAAGTGAGTAAGCTTGGAATCATTTTTTATGCAGCAGTCAATAACTCATAAAGATGATCTATTTCTGTTTGCTTCTGCCAGTTGCCAAAGTGACAGGTGTTCCTCTCTAAGGGACCGCCCAAAATGAGGGACCCAGGAGGGATCCCCCAGCCCTGGAGAGGCCCCGTCCCAGCCTCTGTGACCCACGCACCCACGTCCCACTCAGCAGCCAGCCTCTCGGCTCTCGCCTTTGGAATTCTATGGTTCCCAGGGAAGAAGTGTCCCCAAATTTGGGATGTATTAAGTTGGACTTCCTTCCCTGCCATCCTCTCAATAAATCTTGTCTATATTGTGAGTTCTTTGATGCTTTCAATTGGTTATTTCTTTAAATATTTTGTCTCTTTTTTCTAGTCGTCCTGTGAGGGAACTGGAAAGGGAAGTCAAACTCCACTTTCATTTCTGTATCTGAGAAGTTGCATAGTACATCTTAAGTCACCAAGCATATTCAGCTGTAGGTTTCAGTATGATAGCTTACTGAATTCCCTAAGAATTTTGTGCTGTACTTTCCATCTAATACTCAGAAGTGTATTTTTCTGGTGGCCAATCTGATTTGTCTGCTTGAAGGTTTTATGTGATGGCCTTGCTCTTTTCCAGCCCACAGGGATGGATGGTAAGGGGTTAACTGATGTTAATTCATTTTTTGAGTTTTACTCTGGCAGACAAGGGTTGTATTTTAATGTCATCTGGGTGGTAGGGAGAGAAACAGCATATTTTCAACTATCATATTCTGTTTGAATATTTGTTATTCTCTGCAAAGTTAACCTTGATGGCTTTTATTTTTACATACAGTTTCTAGTAAAGAAGTAAATAATCTTGTGTGGGTTAAGTACTAACTCCAAATCACATGGAGTACATATGGTCTCTGAAACATGCTATGATAGGGGAATTAGTAGTTAGATCTATAGATGTTGATTTGGAAAAGAAGCCCAAATGCATTCTTACTGGAAAAAAGTAGCTATATACTCAAGGCTTCTGGGTATGAGCATACATGCATGTGTGTGTACCCTTAAATGTATATTTAAAAGGGTACAGAGAGATGAGGAAGAAGGGTGAATATTTGGTATGGAAGGAACTCTTTTTTCCTTATGCATCTTTGAATTATTTGACTTTTTATCATTTCCCATGTCATTTCCCCAGTTAATTAACTAGTTAATTAAAATCCTGAGTGGACACGTATTAGTAATACAATCATATGTTAGTTGTAAAGAATGGTATACAATGATTTTATTTTATCATCCATTTTGTTATTTCTCTTTCCCATGGTCTCTACTAGATATTCAGTTTTACACATTTAATTGTTCTAAGTTATGAATAGTATGAATGCCTGTCTCATATTTTTTCCTTTACCCAAATGTATAATGCTTTTTGGTTAGAGTTGTTAAATTTCTGTCACATTTAAGACTTGAACAGTTGTTAATTAGTGTATACAAAATCCAGAATCAGAAATTTTGGAAAGGATTTAAATTCTGTCACTTAATAGTTGTAAAACCCTGTACAAGAAATCTAACCAAGGTTCCCTCTTGTCTTTTCCTCCACCCACCCCTGCTCACAGAGTCAGTATTAACAACTGTTCTCCAGACAGTTAGTTTTCTGTCTGAGAACATGAATAACAGTAACTTCTTTCCCACCTCCCCTACAGGTTTGTGATGAGGAATAAAAGATAATGCTCATGAGAGCTTTTGCACGCTGTGCAACAAAATGCAAGCGTAAGATGTGATTGGTTTTAGTCCTTTGCTCCATTGTAAAGTGTCGAGGAGAGACCATGCATTAGACATCCAATTTTCTGTATTTTAAAGAAGGAAAAGATGTTGAAGGGATCAGTATCTATGAAGCCCCAAATCAAAGGAAAACAGTCGAGTATAACACTCGTAACTTGAGAAAAAGCAGCAGAAGATGCTTTATGTTAAGGGGATAAACCTTTGGATAATAAAGTATGTTGGTTGTGCTGAAAGGAAGGGAATGGAGGCCTCTTGTTTTTGGAAGGGATGAGCGGGTGGGGTGAGGGTGGCTCTGCCAGGTGGCTTCTGTCCCTTTTATTCCTCTGGATTTTAAAAGCATGACCTACCTCTTGTGCTTTGGATTAGTTTAACATCAAGTGCAGAGCACTGAGTATCAGTTCCTGACCTCAGGGAGAACTTTCTGGGAAGCTGTGGAAATTAAAAATGTATAGGAAAATCTTCCTCCCTTGGACATTCCTCAAAAACTTCCAGGTTCTTGGTATGTTTCTCTAATGATAAATACAGTTACTTAAGGATCTATCAGCTGTGACCAGATGGTAACAATCTTAAGAGCACAAGGGAAAAAAGGCAATATTTTTAGCTCTCTTTACTATATACAGACTTAAACAAGAAGATTGATAGTGTACTTCATTATAGAAATATTTTCTATTTAATTACCTACTATAATCTATTCTGAGTTATTATGTACCATTATACTATGTCACTATGATCTAACAGTCTTTTCTATTTTATATATTTCTCTCTCTGTCTCTTGGAAAAATACACCCATAGGATAGAGAAATAAATGTTAGCTTTTTAAAGGTGAGTAAATATGAAGGTCCTATTGAAATATACTAAATATTGATAAATCTTAGGGTATAAAGTAGAGTTATTTGTTTTCATGGTTCTGCTGCTGCTGCTGCTGCTGCTGCTAAGTCGCTTCAGTCGTGTCCGACTCTGTGCGACCCCTCAGATGGCAGCCCTCCAGGCTCCCCCGTCCCTGGGATTCTCCAGGCAAGAATACTGGAGTGGGCTGCCATTTCCTTCATGGTTCTAGAAATGTATTTTTTAAGACTATAGACTTAAGATTATATCTGCCAGCCTTATTTAACTAGGCCCTGGGCAGCTGTGTATTGGATATATAACAAACTGATACTGAATGATAAGAGAAAATAATATTTGATAAAAGAATAAAAGTGCCGTTAATAGAAAACTCTAGATTCTTAGATGATAAGACCTAAAATTCTGTTTGAATTTTGTCTCAGTCAGTTTGGGCTGCTATGACAAGTACCATAGACTGGGTGACTTAAACAACAGGACCGTATTTCTCCTGGTTCTGGAGGTCAGAGGTCCAGCCTCAGGGTGCAGTGTGGCCAGACTCTGATGAGAGCCCTCTTTTTGGTGTGCAGACAGCTGCCTGCTTGCTGCATCCTCAGATGATGATGGAGACAAGAGAGCTGTCTTGTCTCTCTCTCTTTTGTAAGGGCAGTAACCCTCTTTAAAGGCCCTTACTCTCATGACTATCTAACTAGTTACCTCCCGGTGCCCCACCTCCACATGCCACCACACTAGGGCTTCAAACATGAATTCTGGGGGATGCAGACATTCAGACAGTAGCATGCTTTAGCAAGGCTGTTCCTTAGTGTGGGCCTGGGACTTGGATTGGAGAGCCTCTGACATGAGCCCCCCTTTAGGGTTTAACAGGACTGGTGAAAAGAGCTCTAAGGATCTGATGTTTGTCAGAACCTCATGCTTCATATGTTATTCCTATGCTCATTGAATTTCTTTTCCTTTTCCCCTTTTAACTAACTTTAGTTTTTCTTGGTCTGGAAGCCTGATTTACTAAACACTGATATACAGTAATTCAATTATAATTTTTAGTTGAAAGCTAGGGGTAAAAATAGGGTTTCTATGTGTGATGTGGATATTTTAGACTGATAGTTTATTACTATTATTATTTTAATCAAACACTTTATGTCAGCAACTTTTTTTTTTCTGTTGTATTCCTTTCATGTTAGCGTGAAATTGTAGCTGGCAATAAAACAATACCTAACATTTGTTGGATTCTTACTATGTACTAGGTAATGCTGTGCATTTTAATCAGCATATCTGATTTAATCTTCACAACAACCCCATGAGGTAGATTCTATAATTAAGCCATTTTATAAATGTGGAAACTGGGGCTTATAGCAGTAGAATAATGTGCCTGAGGTCAAACAAGTCATAGATGGTAGAATCAGAATAGATTTGCAAGTAAATTTTTATGTGTGTCCTTAGAAACATACCAGTGGTTCATATGCAACAGTTCAGTTCAGTCGCTCAGTCGTGTCTGACTCTTTGCAACCCCATCGCAGCACGCCAGGCCTCCCTGTCCATCACCAACTCCCAGAGTCCACCCAAACCCATGTCCGTCGAGTCAGTGATACCATTCAGCCATCTCATCCTCTGTCGTCCGCTTCTCCTCCTGCCCCCAATCCCTTCCAGCATCAAGGTCTTTTCCAATGAGTCAACTCTTCGCATCAGGTGGCCAAAGGACTGGAGTTTCACCTTCAACATCAGTCCTTCCAGTGAACACCCAGGGCTGATCTCCTTTAGGATGGACTGGTTGGATGTGGTATTGCCCAAATTTTCGTAACAGTATCACTTAATATGAGAAGACAAGCTCCAGTCAGTCACCAATTCAGAAGATGCGAAGTTGTGGGTGTACAGGTCCATATCGAGTGCCAGGCTAGTATCTGTTGAGCCAGTTGGCTTCGCTGGTACTTCAACATCTGGTTTGTGTTTGGTGAGTTGGAAATAGTTGGCATGCTGTGTGTGTGGGTGAGGGTGTTGTTACTAAGACCTGCGCTAGAGACATCGCTGGAGGCTAAGAAGGACCTCAGCCTTCACCCCTTCGTGGCTCTCCAGTGTCTTGCCACATCTCTGGGTGCAGCTCTGGAGAGAAGCCGGTTGGTAAGGGAGCCCGTGAGCCGTAGTTCGTGGGGTCAGTCTGTGAGACACAGCGGAGCAGGAGCAGGGCCAGGGCGGGCGCACACGTGCTGTGCACACACGGCGTTTCGGGACAGCCTTTGTGTCTCTCCCTATTTTGATGGGACCAGAGAATGAACTCCTGATCGGGGAAACTTTTTATGGCCTTCGAAGTCTCATTTGTTTGCTTCTTTATGAAACATGGCATTCTTCTTTAAGAGGGTGAGCTCTTTGGAGGCAGGAGTCTTATCGCCCGGGATCTGCTTCAGTTCTAACCTTCCCTTCCAGGATTTCTGAATAGGGGTTCCCCTAACAGACTCTGCTGAGGGGTTTCCATTTTGAGATGAGAAAGGGGTTCGGAAGAAGCATCACCCTGACAAACCTGATTGTGCGATGGCTTCGTGTCGATGGGAGCTGCTGCACTGATGTAGCTTTTTTTCACACATGGTAAATAGGAATTCGTAGTGATTCTTTAAAACTTTAGCCTCCTTTAGTTACCTGCAGAGATGTTTTGTTAGGAATCTCTTATATTATACATATATATATATATATATATATATAAATTTTTGCAATTTTGGAAATGGTTTACTTAATTTTTTTTTTGTTGAGTTTCTGTTTGACCTTTTTTTTCGGGGGGTGCAGATTTAGTAACTCAAAGTACTATAATAATGGTTTTTAAATTATTTTGTAAAGATTGGATTTGCTTTGCATGCATCTATGGAGTGTTGTATGTGCATCTGAGAAACTGTGACCTTGGGGGATTGTATTTGGACTAACACAACATTCAGTGCAGGGAACTTCAGGATCAATGAGCATTGTAATTTATCAACTTTTTTGAACAGAGGATCAAGTTTGTTTTATTTTCTTTAGACTTTTCTTCAGACTTTTCTATATGTGGGCTTCCCAAGTGGCTCCGTGGTAAAGAACCTGCCTACCAATGCAGGAGACACAGGAGATGAGGGTTCGATCCTTGAATTGGGAAGACCCCCCTGAAGTAGGAAATGGCAACCCACTCCAGTATTCTTGCCAGGACAATCCCATGGACAGAGGAGCCTGGCGGGCTACAGTCCACAGGGTTGCAAAGAGCCGGACACGACTGACTGAGCACACAGGCACATGTGTGTGTCTGTGTGTGTGTATGCACACATATGTACTCACATATTCATATACCATATGAGGATACTGTGATTGTAACACGGAAGATCATTCAACAACTATCTAAATGCAAGTTTCTAATTTTATTGGGATGCTATATACAAGAGTTGGCATTTTATATCAAAATTGAACTCACCAACTTCTAGAACTTCATGAGCCCTGACCTGCACAGGTAACCGTCACCTTTTGAACTTCAAAACAAACAGTGCATTTCATAATGAGTAACACTGACCTGCTTATATTATAAATAGTAAAAACTGGCTCTTCACAGTGGAATTAAGACTCAGAGGAGGAGAAGTACCCCAACAGCTGTTTTCTAGTTTGTCTTTTGGAAGCTTGGAGCTTCTACATACTAAGTTTATGAACCATGTAACTTGATTCTATAATGGAAATTCCGTTTCTTTGGAAATATGGGTCTGATTTTCTATTTAAACAGTTAGCAAATTTTGTTTAAAATTTTAGCAAATTACTACTTCTGTTTGGGTCAAAGAAATTTATTGTAAAGTGAAATATGTAATTTTCAAGTGGCTAGTGTTAACCTAACACTCTACAGTTACCCACACCTTCTGTGTTGTGAATTTTTTTAAACTCATTTGAATTAGCAGGAGGATAAATAAAACTGTAGTTTTCATAAAATAATTCATCTGAACAAACATTTGTTTGTGCATCTGACTGCAGATTTATGTGGGGGTGAAAACACCAAAAGACTTAAATATAACAGCACAGGGCAAACAGATGCAATTGCATAATCATAACAGTGATGTTATTATGTTTCTGCATGTGGTATCAATGGGCTGGTTTTCCAGATCGGTAGCTCTCAAGATGTGGCCCCTGGACCTGCAGCATCAGGATCACTGAACTTGTTGGAACTATAAATTCTTGGGTCCCATCCCCAACCTACTGAAACAGAAACCTTCAGTAGGAGATGGTTGGGGAGAGACCTGTGTTTTAACGAACTCACCAGGTGATTCTGTGGACCTAGAATAATTACTGTAAGCTGTCACTTTCCACCTGGAAGCACTCTAAGCCAGGTGTAGGTAATGACACAAATACTCTAATGTCATCAATACCACTGAGATGCTGATTTCATTTGCAAAGATCCTTGTGGAGAAAAATTTGCATGATTATGTTTGGGGTAAGGCAGATCTGGTTCTAAAGGCAAGGATACATACACTGTTATTAGCTTTCATTTCTAGGGCACCTAGGCCATAGAGATGGGAGGTGGAGGACGCAGGCAGAGGGCAGGACTTCTTAAGTGGGCTTCCTGCACCTGTATTGCATGAGCAGGATAGAGGAAGGTGATAGACATGTAGAAGGTTTACATGTTGGAAAGCTGTATCAATTCGACTTGTGTAAGAGTCAGCATTTCAGGGCTGTAGGTGCAGAAAATGCCAAGTCCATGTCCTCCTGGGGCTCTTTCTGGGGAGTTGCAGTTATATGTAAGTCTGTATATGTTACAAATGAAGCTGTAAATGGGTTCTTGCAAGCAAGCTGAGGCTAATTAGTAGAAAAGTTTACAATTCAAAACAGGCCTATATAGCAACACGGTTTACCTACTTATAGCTCAGTTAGACGGTAGTTTCAAACACAAACAGTCAGTAAGTAAGAAAGCAGGCCTCTGGGAACCCAAAATCGATGTTAACAGGCCCATTTGCTCATCGTCATGCTCCTTCCCACTTGGTTTGACTCAAAGTTCATTTTGCAGTAGCCTTATTTGACTCATATTTTTTAAGTTCTCTAGTTCTTCTAAACCTAAAGTCTTTTCATTACCTCATGCCTTTTATCAGGCATTTTTCTTTTGTAATGTCCTTACTTTCTCTCTCTCTTTTTTTTTTGCTTAAAATTGAATATATTCTTAAAACTCCAGCTCAAGTCGCACTCCCAGGGCCCCTTCATTCTCAGTTTCTCAGTCCGAGCTGTTTTCCCCCTCTCCTGAGCCTCTTGGCAGCTTGTCCTATCTGCATGAGGGTCTGGAGTCCGTTAGTGAATTCCTCCCTGTCTGCGCTCATCTTCTCCGTGAAACTTGGATTCCTGAGACCTCATCTCATGGAACTTGTGTCATTAGCACCCACCAGACTTTTGGTAATAAATACAAGGAGCTCCATAAATGTTTGCACCATTAATGATGTTAATGTGGGAGTCTGGCTTCTAATTCCCAGTCCTTTAGAAACAGCAAATTATGTGGACCCATGGCGGTTTCATGTTGTATGGCAAAACCAACACAATAAAGTAAAGAAAATTAAAAAAGAAACAGCAAACTAAAAAAGAGTTTCCTGGTGTGGACATGATAACAGTGAGGAAAGACTGTTGATAACTTTTCAACAAAGGACAAAAGAATGCATTTTTTTAAGAGCATAGACGTACAGCCATCTGGATAACAAAGACTAATTACTTTATAACCCTGAGAATTAATGTTCAATTTAAAGGAAAGACTAAAATGCATTTATGTATTTAAGATTTACAGAAGTGGTTGCCTAAAGATGTGAACTGTCCAGATTTCAAATATGATTATAGGCTGTGACACTTATTATAGGGGTCTGTCTACTATTATAGTTTTCATTAGATAGCTTTCTCTTCCAGGGGAAAATATTACACCTTACAGTTCAGCTAGAGAAAATGTATTTTCTTAGGTTTTAGACATGCTTACATTTTTTCTCATGTATATTACTTTTAGCCTTTTTAATCCTATGTGACTAAGGAACAAAAGATGACTATATTCTAGAATTAAACCAGCAGCCCTTCATGCTCCTGTGACATGCGGTGATGAGAGGAACCACAGATGGTGTGGTGTGGTGCCAGGCTCTTCGATAAACTTCTTGTTTGGAGTCAATCCCCTGGTCTATCACAAGGTAAATGTAGGTCTCACCTAAGTCACTAAAATCCCTTCAGCAGACTTTTCCTTTTCTGCAGAGTGGAGCCAACACAAACCTACAGCCAAGGGTTGTTTTGACAATTAAGTGAAATAGTGTGTGTGAAAAGCATCTAAAAAACAAGGATCACTTACAGAGATGGTGGGAACTTATATGACAAAATGTCTTATATGTTAAAAGACAGGATCCAAGTCATTGCTGAAAGTCTAATTTTTCCATTCCCCTCTCTTCCTTCCTTTGATATTTCCCATGACAATTTAGGGAGTCAGGTGATCTTTGTTTGTATAAAATGGTCCAGATCCAGTGACTCTCAGGAGCTGGCCTGCCTTTCTCCAGTAGGAAGTTACTGAGATTTTTACATGGTTGGTAAATTAATAAATTCTAAGGAGGAAATCAGATGTGATTAAATGAATATCAACAAGAGAAAGTAGGGCTAGACCTGGTAAGTTTAACAGTGGCTGGGATTTTTAAGACTTACAAAGGTGTTTCCTACACTCGGCTTCTGATGTGTTTAAAGACAAATGTTTATCTTATATCTATTTTATTTGAAATTTTTGTCTTCACACAATTCTTTAACAGCTACTTCCCATTAACATTTTTGGAGACAAAGCCAGCAATAACATATTTTGACAGGAAATAGTTAGAAAGCCATAGTCAGCATAAAAGCTGAAGTCAACTACATTTTACTTATCATCAGTGAAGCTTTGCTTTAATCCCTTCAGCTCCGGGTCACAGGGTTACCTTGGCAGGACAATTTTAACTGGAGCTCAGATTAGTTTCTTCCTGAAAAACAAGTGTATTATGAATGGTGTATCTTAGTGACATGAACGATCCTCACATTTATCAAAGAGAAAAGTATTCAGGGGATAATGGAACACCTGTATTTGGGGACTGGTTGAGGGAAAAAGCCTGAAACTAATGTTTCGGGGGGTGAGGTTGACCTGAAAGGCACACTGATGTGAATGATGAGGGAAGAGCCTAGTTTTAACCTCTGTGAGTAGCAGTGAGATGAAGAGGGAGGTCTCAGAGAACTTTGAAAGACTAAAATTTAGTCAGATTTTGTCAAGGGAAGCTTTACCTACTTTGCAGCTTTTTCAGGCTCTCTTATCCAAGGTGCTATAGAAACAAAATAAATAAATCTTTGTCTGATAATTAATATAACTCAAATTGCAAATATGCTAATTACCCAGTTCAAATGTAAAACTTGATTACTTTTAAGCCTTGATTTGTGGTTATTACGTAGGTTCCTGACTTATTTCTCTGATCGAAATCATTTCCTTTGGAAGAGGAAATGAGTGTGTTATGTGAAACTTGAATGTATTATGCTGAGTACACCAGTAACCTGGAAAGTATGTGTAGGCATATATATCAGTACTGTTTGAACTGTGAGAATGTGTAAAATTATTGCTCTGAATGAAAACAATGGTAATTTCTACTTAATATTTCATGCTCATAAATTACATTTGTTAAATCATTTAATAGTTTTAGTGTATGAAAGCTAGTAATATTTGTTATACAAATTCTTTTGTAAATTAGCAGTTGCTTAGCATACATGAAGTTTAATGTGCCATATATCTAAAGTAACTATTCCCTTCTTATAAAAGAAGGTAAAACCACAAAACAGTATTGATGATGACTAAACTAGTTCAGGTGCTCTGAAAAGCAGAGTCTATGATGAAACTGGACAGGCGGAGATTCACTGGAGAAGCCCGTATAGGATGCCAGCGCGTGAGCAGGAGCAGGTGGGCATAGACCCTGAGATAGAGGCCGGGGCTGTGAAGGGAGCGAGGAAGGAAGCAGAATGGGATGGAAGGGGCTCAGACTGAATAAGCTCCTAGAGAGTCTTGGCCAGACCATCGGGAGGCCCCAGAGGGAAAGCTGCCCTGGGGAGGGTTACCCTGCTGGGCAGGAATGGCCTGCCCCCAGTGATTGAGAGCAGCTCAGTGACAAGGGTGTGGCCTGGGCCAGGGTGTGAGGCGGAGTTTGAAGGCTCTGGAGCTGGAGGCTGTGAGGTAATTGGACTCCTCATGGTGGGTTCTCTTTCCAGGGAGGTCTCAGAAGCCCACTCCAGTGACTGCCATAATCATGCAGAGTTCTAAACAATTCCACCAAACATCCATCTTCAGAACTGACTTTCTAAATATTTATTCATGTAAATATTACTGGTACTTGCAGATTGTTAAAAATACACTGAAGTCAGGTGACATTTGGAATAACCAGTATGCAATGACCCTTTCTCTGTAAACCTAGGGGCTAATCTTATTTTATTTGAAGGTTTCAAATATGTAAAAATGTTAGATTGTTTGAACTTCTGACCAGTTGGGCTGCACATTTCTTCTTGCGTTTTTCTATTTAGTCTTCTGTGAGCTTCTGTTCTTACTGTTGCCAGTTTTTCTTACAGGATGTCAGTGTTGTTCATACCGATTAGAAACAGTTTTTTCATGAGTCACACTCTTTTGTCTTCTTTATTTCTCTTTCGTATGTCTTTTGCCTTTTCATTTTATATTTGATTTTTGTGTAGAGGTTTAAAGGTTTTATTTATTTATTTATTTTTGGTGTGTGTGGTTAGATCTTTCTCTCTTTTCCTTTGTGACTTGGATTCTCCATCCCTGAATGAAAAAAACTGGCTAAGGACTTGGAATAAAATCAAGTTAGAGTCTCAGATTAAACCACATGCTCAAATGAATTCCAGCTGGAATAAGGAATTAACTATGAAAGGAACCATACAATTCTGTTTGCTGTAAACAGAAGTTTGTTGGTCTCCATCGGGGCCTGGTTTGTTGCTGCTGGAGGTAATCCTGACAGCTCATGGTGGGAAAACAGTCTAAAGTGTGCAGGCCCTTCTTTGACTAGGTTCCAGGGCCTGACCTGAGGGGTTTGCTTCTCAGAACTCCTGTTGCATGGTTCTGGTTAGTGCTGAAGGAAATTGTTTCTGGCAATTTTGAAGCACCCTCTAACCCTTGTTTTACTAGAAAAAGCAGACAAATTTTTGTGATTTCCAAAATATAGTCGTCTTGAGTTTATCTTTGACTCCCCCTCCCCCTTTCCACGTCTAGGAGGCCGCATGGTCCCTGGGTGTGGTGCAGTGCCTGAAGTCCCAGTATTGCCCACTTCAAGACCCCTATCAAATACAAAAATGTTTCCTCCAGGAGTCCTGGCTTGATGCAGACTGCTCAGGTTTGACTCCCCTCCTTTGCCTGCAAGGGTTGCAGGTGTGGCTGCATCCAGGGGGCCAGCTCCTGTCTCCTTGCTGTTCCCACCCTCTGGCACAGACCTGACTTTGGTTTCCAAGTGACCACGAGATAAGCAATCATCATGCTTGCTGTGGTCAGCCCGGCGTCTGTCTGAACTATTGCCTAGGAGCTTTTCAGAATACCTGGTCTTCCATACTGCTTGAAGTGGGAGTGCTTACTCATGTCCTTTCAGGCGATTGTAAAACTTATGCTGAACATGATGCTTCTGTGATCAGCAAATAAAAGGACCTCCAGCTGCCTTGATTCATCATACTCATATTTGTAATAAATAAAAAATACTGCTTCTTTTTCTCATAACAGTTTTTCCTGGCACACATAGGGTCTGCATAGATCCTGTTTAGTTTCAGAAGTGATTCAGGATTATGAAACCTAGCTTCTGACTCTTTGAGCTTCTTTAGTAGAGCTTGTTTAATTTCTTGACGAGTTAATATTTGCTACAAATTTGGTTCTTCTTTCTATTAAATATGTGAACAACAGATATTTGTGTTCTTTCTCTTCTCTGTATTGATAATGCTGAATTATGGTATCAAACTGTATAATAAGTGATATATATAAACATGAGCAGTGAAGCCGTGATGACAGCGGGCCTGATAGATTTTGTATCTGTGTTGTGTGTGTGTCTCACAGGTACTCAGTCACTGGATCAGTACTGTTGTCACGTTCTTGAACCCTTTGGACAGTGCCAGGAATGGCAGGGGAGAGGCTGATTGGTGTCCACCCGAAAGGTTACCCTGTCTTCTTGAGTATTAAAGCCCTTCCTTTGATGCGCATTCGTGTGGACACAGATATCTTTAAGTTTTCACAGACATACTTCTTCCCTCCTCCTTACCAGTTTTCTTATCATAGCCTTCCAAGTTCCTCACCATCCAGCCAAGCCGTTGGTTATAGCCCATGAAGCAGAGCCATGGCTCAATTTCAGAGCCATGATGAAAGCTTTAAAGGTAACCTCTTTAGCTTTTGAATTTTTCATGTGAGTTATTATGGATTAGACTTTTAGATCATTTCTATTTCCTGAGAAATCTTGGTGATTTATAAAGAGCTGGTACCACATATCTGATACAGGGGAGTCAGGCTGATGATTGGAGAAGTCTGAGTTCTTTGTGACAGGAAAATGGAGATGAGATTGTTAAAAGAGTTATTTACGAAATATTTATATCCACCTTCCTGACTTTTACTGTGTGAGATGTTGAGTCTTTGTTCAGGCAGGTAAATGATATTTTTTTTCATTGAAGATTCTACAGTCGGTTTTTTTTCTCTTGCTTGTGGGACATGGGCAAGTTCAGACAGAGGGAAGGTGACCTCTGCCTGAGGAGGTTTACTTGCAGCAGTTAGCTATTTGAGGCTGTCCTAGGGTGTCCAGGCAGGAACATGAGAAATGAATTCAGTTCAGTTCAGTCGCTCAGTCGTGTCCGACTCTTTGCGACCCCATGAATCACAGCATGCCAGGCCTCCCTGTCCATCACCAATTCTTGGAGTCCACCCAAACCCATGTCCATCAAGTCGGTGATGCCATCCAGTCATCTCATCCTCTGTCGTATGTCTTTAAAAAAGCCATTTTCCTTTCTTACTTGTGAAAGTAAGGTGGAACATAGCCTTCTATCCCAAATTCCCTGGAGAAATTATGAAGTTCCTATTTACATCCGGTCGGTTTTCTCAGAGCAAGAAGACAAGAGAGATTCTCACATTCATTTGGCAAATATTTATTTATTGAAGCACCTCTAGCTTCCAGATTTAAACTCTAAGTTCTGGTGATAACAGTGGGCCAAAGTCCCTTCCTTTAGGGAGCCATTCTGCTGGGTGAGAAAGATACTAAGGGAGCGAGTAAGGGGTGACACATGTTGGCATATGCTGTGAGTAGTTAGGGCAATACCTGTCACCCGTCTTGTTCTGTCAGATGGGGAGGCAGGGGGTGCCTCTCTGAGGGGGTGGTGTTGGTCAGAGGCCTGAGTGAAGGCAGGAGTCAGGCGCCGCGGCTGTCGTGTGGGACCGGTCATCCAGGCGGAAGAGACGGCAAGTGCAGACACCCTGAGGTAGGAGCCCACTTGCTGTGTCTGTGGCAGAGCCAGGAGCCGGAGGAGGGTTGAACATAAGTGGGGTTGAGTTTGGAGAGATGACCAAGGGCAGCTGAGGCATGGCTTCATAGACCACAGCAAGGAGTTCGCATTCTACCCTGAGTGTGAACGAGTGTGAATGGAGGCTTTTGAGACCAGTAAATAATATGATCCTCTTTATCTTTTAAGAAAAAAATTATTTATTTTTCTTTACATTATCATGTTGGTTTTGCCATGTATTGACATGAATCCGCCATGGGTATACATGTGTTCCCCTTCCAGAACCCCCCTCCCACCTCCCTCCTGATTCCATCCCTCTGGGTCCTCCCGGTGCACCAGCCCTGAGCACTTTGTATCAAGCATCAAACCTGGGCTGGCGATTCATTTCACATATGATAATTCACATGCTTCAGTGCCGTTCTTCCATATCATCCCACCCTTGCCCTCTCCCATAGAGTCCAAAAGACTGTTCTATACATCTGCATCTCTTTTGCTCTTTATCTTTTAAAAGGATCTGGCACCGTGTGGAGGGGTGGTCTGTCTGGTGGTGTTGGGGATGGTGATAGGGCAAGAGCTCCAGCAGAGAGAGCTCTTAGGAGGCTGTTACTAATACAGAGATGCGGGTGAGAGATGGTGGAGGCTCACCCCCATACTCTCAGTGGAGGTGGATGTAGAGAGAACTCAGATTCAGAAATGATGCTGATTGTAGGCAAGGAGACAAGATTTGCTGATGGGTTGGATGTGAGTAGTGCCAGAGAAACCCTCTCCAAGGATTTTGGCTTGAGTGTGTGCATGCATACTCAGTTGATTAGTTGTTCCAACTCTTTGCTGCCCCGTGGACTGTAGCTCTCCAGACTCCTCTGTCCATGGCATTTTCCAGGCAAGAATACTAGAGTAGGTTGCCACTTCTTACTCCATTTGGCTTGAGTAATTGGATGAATCAAGGTGTGGGTGCTAAATTATGGAGCCTGGGAGAAATATGTTTGGGAGGATAAGTCAGGAGTTGATCCAGGGTCATATTAAGTGTGAGAGACCTACAGAATATCAGAGTGAGATGACAATGAGGCACTTGGAGCATGATTCTGAGATTTAGGAAGGAGATTGGAGCTAGAGATGTGAATTTGAGGGTCATCAAAAAGCAGGTGGTGTTTAAGACTAGACACATGATCAGTGTATTGGATGTGATAGAGGGGACGTCTGTAAGCTCTGGGAGAGTCCATCCAGAGGAGAAGTCAGCAAGGAGATGGAGGAGGAACAGCTAGATAGAAAGGAGGAAAACTAGGAGAGTGCTGTACCCTGGAAGCAAGGAGAATGACATTTCAAGAAAGATGGAGTGATATCTATTGTCAAATGGGAGCTGGATAAAGATGAAGGCTAAGCATTGACCACAAGCAGTGAGCCGCTCATTGGTGATCTTGACAAGCAGTTGTAATGGAGGAGAATATAAAGAGAAGAGGTGACTATTTGCGTACAACTCCTCTGGGAACTTTTGCTGTGTCCCAGAAATGTGGGGTGGTGCAGGAGAATGTAGTTTCACTGGAGATTGTTATTGATTGATTGAGAACTCACAGCATGTTTACGTGCTGAAGGAATGAAAAGGGACAATCGGCGATGCCTACAGAGTGATGTGATTTGCAGGAGCAGAGTCCTGGAGTAGTGTGAGGGGAGATTGGGATCCAGAACTCAGCAGGAAAGGTGGAGATGTGTGGTTCCCCATGCAGCGGTGTTGGGAGTTTGGGTTCTCTTCTGATTATATTTTACTTTCTCAGAGAAATAAGGGAAGTGAGAATGAAGGCCATTGGCAAGGTGCTGGTGATGGAGAGGATGAAGTCATTTAAGCAGAGATCTCCAATGTGCTATGCTATACTTAGTCACTCAATCGTGTCCGACTCTTTGCAACCCCATGGACTGGAGCCTGGCTCCTCTGTCCATGGGGATTCTCCAGGCAAGAATACTTGATTGGGTTTCATGCCCTCCTCCAGGGGATCTTCCCAATCCAGGAATCAAACCTAGATCTCCTGCATTGCAAGCAAATTCTTTACCAACTGAGCCTCCAGGGAAGCCCAGGAATGTTGGAGTGTGTAGCCTATCCCTTCTCCAGCGGGTCTTCCCTACCTAGGAATCAAACTGGGGTCTCTGGCATTACAGGCATATTCTTTACCATTTGAGCAGCAAGGGAAGCCCAAGTTCTCCAATGGGTCTCCTCAAATGGAAATATCCATATAGCAGAGAGTTGTTGGATGCCAGGCAGCTTCAGTGGCCACTAAAGTGGTGATGATATGTTTTAAGGGAAAAGAACCAGGATAATTGTGACTATACTTAGCCATTTTGTTCTGTAGGGACATCTGTAATAAGCGGAGTTGGATTTAATCAACTTTGGAGTGATGGGACTAAGAGATTGGCTATGGGGCGTCTTTGGCAGTGGACCATAGAATCTAAATGCTGGAAGGAGAGCAGTGAGGCTGCAGGGAGGAAGTGATAGCTGTCAGAGGTGGTTGGAGTGGGGCTACTTGAGTGGGTTGACAGTCACAGGTTAGGATGAGTAGGGGCAGTAGGGGTGTGAAGATGGAGGAACACTAGAAGACAGGATCTTCAGACATGAGGAGGGCATGGACCCTCCTCAGAGTTTTAGGTGAATCATTTAAGTGAAATTTCTAAACTTAATCAGACTGGTGACCAAGAGGAAGACAGAACCACAGCAAAAATGTTCTAGTAATAAAGGGGAGTATTACTGGACATGCTCTGCTGTGCTCTGCTTAGTTGCTCAGTCTTTCAGACCCTATGGACTATAGCCCACCAGGTCCTCTGTCCATGGGGATTCTGCAGGCAAGAAGTGGGTTGCCATGCCGTCTTTTAGAGGATCCTACCAACCCAGGGAGTGAACCCAGGTCTCCTGCATTGCAGGCAGATTCTTTACCAGCTGAGCCACTAGGAAAGCCCCACTGGATGTGCTAATGCTAGTGAAAGTTGCTTAGTTGTGTCTGACTCTTGGCAATTCCATGGAAAGAGGAGCCTGCTGGGAATTCTCCAGGCAAGAATACTGGAGTGGGTTGCCATTCCCTTCTCCAGGGAATCTTCCCAACCCAGGGATTGAACCCAAGTCTCCTGTATATTACTGGATATAGCAGATAACTATAGTAAGCTGTATATCCAGAGACGTGTGCCTCAAAGGGACCTCGGTTTTTAAGATCGAGGAAGGGCACACATCCTGGTAGTAGCAGAGGGTACACCTGCTTCACTGCCAGCCTGCAGGCCTGAGAAGTGTGAGAGAGGATCAGCTGTCACTCAGAAGGGTGTCCAGGTACGCCCTGCATGTCCTGGTATGATAGTGCATGAGGGTGAAGGGAACATTCAGAGAAGCGGATGGGAGCACAGGGGATTGTCCTGATGACAGACACGGACTCTTCAAGTGGTAGAAGGTTGTAGAGGATCCAGCAAGGGCATGTCTGAGTCAGGGGATGCTCAGAGCCATCAGGAGTTAGGGAGTGCAGGAGTTGAGACTGTGCCTTCTTCTGGGGACTGAGGTCAGCAGGATGGAGGCATAATGGTGAGATCCATTCACTTAGAGGAGACTGATGATCAGATAATTCTAGCTTCCTCCATGGGATCCACCATTTATGCTCTGTTGCAGGGTACTGTGAGGGAGGAGGATATATAGAGGTCTGAGCCAGACTTCTGTGGACCTGCCCTCCCCTGCCAATTCTGTTCCTCACAATAACGAGGTTGAGCGATCACCCAGATGAAGAGCATATAAAATGTTTGGAGTGTTGAGTAAGTATGCTGCATTTGATAGAGAGGAAAGGGCTTCTTCCCCTGTCTGGATCAGCAGTCAGGAGCTAATGAATCTGCTCATTCATTAGCCCAGTGGCCATTGATCAGCAAGTGTGGAGAACGAGGAGCAAGACCGTTACTCTGAATAGTACAGCCCATGAGAATGTCACCCAGACGCCACCCGCTGTGACTGCTATTTACGTCCTTTCCTCTCCCAACCCTTAAAACCACAAGAACTTTGTTGTCCATAAATGAGTACTTATGTTTTCTAAAAAATTAAAGAACTATTTTTATAAAATAAAATGCTTTATAAATAAACAATGAGACCCTCAAATAGAAAAACTTTGTTGTCCATAAATGGGTTTTATGTTTTCTAAAAAATTAAAGAACTATTTTTATAAAATAAAATGCTTTGTAAATAAACAATGAGACCCTCAAATAGAAAACAAAGCATGACCGTCTAATAAAGAGTGACATAATTGTTTCAGTACAAACAAGATATTTGCAAGCGAATAAAGTTATGTTAACTCTGATAAACTTATTCACAGTTTTTTTTTTTTAATTTGAAGAAAGGGTGTTCTGCGGTAAAGGAGTTTAAACATAAAAGAAAGAACTTTTCTGAAATCTTTTATGCACATCATGCTGTTTGCCAGCAAATACAGAGAGCTTTACCATTTTTCAGCTTAGTTTTATTTTATGTTATGAAATATGTTTTATACTTTGTGTGGTTTTCAAAATGAACTTTATATGTATTAAAATATTCATGGTGTTTAATCAGTTCATGAAGTATTATAATCTCTGCTTCTAAGACAACTGATTCAGAGTCTTATCTTTTGGGGTCTCAGAACATCAGCAGGTTATTACTGTTAATGCAGAAATCTTTTGAATATACCAAGTTACCATATTGAAGAAATCTTGGCCAAAGTTTTAAAATATGATCAAACCAGTTTCCATTCAGCTTTTAAGTCACTGAGCTTTTCCATTCTGTTTTAGTGCATGATTCCAACAAAGACTTAGCATCTTTTCTTTTAAAAGCACCCTAATATCAAAGGACTGTCAGTGCTGTGGTGCCTCTTTATTTTTGCCCTTGCCAGCAAGAGTGAGTCATTTTTCTAAAATGCTGGAAAAGTTCAAAGAGACTTCACAGTAACTCTCAAACTGGTGGTATGTATGTGTCTGCCTTTTGCCCATTAAAACTCCAGGCATCCCATGCTTTTTTCTTAATGACATATGAAGTAATAAACATGTGAAAGACATTATTTGGTGGAAGAGAGAAAGTGTATTATGTGGTAAGAACAGAGTTCAACTGTGATTTTTTAAAATGTCTCTATTTTTTCTTTATACTGTATTCTTTGGTTTTATAACTTCTTGGCCTGTAGGAATAAGGAGAATAAGACCTAATTGTTTCTGGGCAACTAATGGACTGTTTTGTGATTTCTGTGTCTGAGAATACAAATATGTTAATCATTCATAGAATTTCATCCGGTCTATACATCTTTAACAGGGTGATAATGGGTTTTGCCTCTGGCAAAAATTCGTTTGTGGGGAGTAAACAAAAATGACAATTTTTTGGTTCTCCAAAGGATCACTGTACATAAAGAGAGATATAGAATATCTGTAAGTTTCATGAAGCGAGAAATTAGGACAAATGCCAAAAAAAAAAAAAAAGCCCCTTAGAGAGACAAAACTTAACAAAAAACACCGAGTAAAATGAGAAACACTGAATTAGTCTTTGGCAATGGAAGCTTAGCGCCGAGATAAAATGAGGACCACAGATATGATAATATACACAGATTTTGAAAATAAATTCCAATTACATATTTTCCAAATCTAATTTCGTTTGTTTGCTAACCATCAGTCTTACACTGAGTTTCCAGCCTGTGAGTGACACTGGCTTGTTATAGTCAGCATTTTGAGTGGAGCATTGTCTCTCTCTCTCTCTTTTTTTTTTTAACCCATGTCCTTTCCTCCAGCAGCTGACTGTCTTTGGGAGGAAATGAGATAAGGAAAGTGAAGCCCTTGGCATGAATACTCTGTAAGGGCAAGTGTAGACAGCTGTGGGATCACAAAGGAAGAAATAGTTAACTTTGCCGGAAAGTAATTAGGAAACGATTCAATAAAGGGATTACTTTGGACCAAGGAGTTTGCCAACTTGGATGGGAAACAATTATGTCTTTATTTTTCAATTAACTCCATCTGAAATTTACTGTTTATTTCCGTTATGATGTGGCACACCGCAGTAGAATTACCAGAATATGGACCTTTTTCACCAACAGATTTAGTTATTTTCATAGCACATTATAGTTTTTGCAGATGTCTTGAAATATCTATGGTTGTAGCTACTTTGAAGGAACAGTAGTTACTTAGATCCATCTCAAGATTTTGTTATTTAACATGTTAATAAAGTACATGTTTTGTAAATCTCACATTTACCCATGTAAAAATACAAAACTTTTATTTAGTAAGAGTACCACAAAATTAAAAGGAAAATGCATATGTAATACAAGAGATGCATATTCATAAAAAGAGTAGAGCTCCAACAGCAGATTCATGGGATTAAGTGGAAAATTCATGGCTTATCAACGAAGTGTTACAATAAGACATGTTATAGAAGAAGATATTGATATACCCAATGCAAATATAAAAGCGTCTCTCAGATCCTCAGGGAAATATGAATTTAAGAAATAATTATTTAGCAATACTTTGGCAGATTGCCAAAAACCAAGAGTGAAAATGTAAAGTATAAAGGGTGCAGGGAATTGAATCTGTTCATAATGTGGGTACAAAGTGGTAAATCCTTTTTTCAGCACAATTTGATAGTAGCTTTCAGTTTTTCAAGATGTGCTTATTACTGTGGCCCCAGAAATGTTATCTTCAGAAATTTCTCCTACAAAAACACTGGCATATATGCACATAAATGTATGTACAAGAATGTTTGGCAAAGCAGTATTTTCACTGTGAAAAACCAGAAGTGACTTAAAGGTCCATTAGAGGGGATGTTTATTGATTACACTGTCATGTTCAGATAATGTCATAATATGTAGTTCTGGATACATATAGCTATATCTACTGGCACGGAAACTCTGCTAAGACATGTTGCTGTTGGAAAAGTCATAGGGAAAATATGTCGTTTTTAATCTTGTTTATTTAAAACATAAAAAAGCCCCCAAACTCAACAAAATCCAGAGAACATAGAAAATAATGTTGATGGATACAACCCCAACTCTTCATCGATATTTCTGCTGATGGGAGGAGTCTGTTGGCAGGATGAGTGAGGAGAGAGTTTGATTTTACCCGTCTGTGGCATTGGGTGTTTTATGCATGTATTACTGCATAGTCAAGTTAAAGGAAGACATCCTAGAAAAGTTTCTCATTTACAGTGACAGACATGTAGATGACTTAGGAATAAACCCATCAGGAGCTGTGCAGGACTTGTAGAAAGAGAACTATTAAATTTTATTGAGGTATATAAAAGAAAGCCCAAATAAATGGAGAGATGTACCAGGTTCTTGACTTGGACGATTTCATGTAAGTTTATAGATTTTTAGTGCAAATCCATCTAGCCAAAACCCATGGGAAATTAAAGCTGACAAAATGATCCCAAAGTGCTTGTGCAAGAATGAAAAATATAGGTAAGACTAGCTTAGGAAATCTTGAAAAGAATAATGAGCATGTGCCTGGGCAGCCAGATATTAAAGAGTATTATAAAATTAAAATAATGAAAATAGTGAATACTTGGCCCATGATTAGACAAGAGGACCCCTTTAATGGAACGGAAAGCCAGAAATTAGTTGGCTGTCCACAACAATCTCTTGGGCCTTGATTGGTCTTATCTACTGGGGAGACTCACAGGCTGCCGAGCTGGTTGTAATTAGCCACAATAGACCATTGCCAGCCTTGACTGGTATCTGCTCTTCCTGCTGTAATTTGTACCCATTCAGTGTTTGGTGCCCTATTATGTATGGCAGAGAAAGGACAATCATTTGATTGGGTTTATCTGGCAAGGTGATTTAGGGGCAAATGTCTTGTTACTGTAGTCTGCTTGGTTCAGGGGGGTGGGTGGTGTTGTGAATGCCTGCCTGGGAGCATGTTGGTGTACAGAGGAATTGATGAGTGTTATTTTTGAAGTAAAATTTGAACTTCTGCTTTATGACATTTAAGAAAAACCGGATTTGGGTTTTTAAAATTTATTTTATTATTTTTATTGAAGTGTATTTGATTTATAATATTAGTTTCAGGTGTACTAAAAATTATTCAATGTTTTTATAGATTATACTCCATTTAAAGTTATTACAGAGTAGTGTTGTTGTTCAGTTGCTCAGTTACGTCCGACTCTTCATGGCCCCATGGGCTGCAGCACGCCAGGCCTCCCTGTCCTTCACCATCTCCTGGACCTTGCTCTAACTCATGTCCATAGAGTTAGTGATGCCATCCAGCCATCTCATCCTCTGTCATCCCCTTCTCCTCCTGCTCTCAATCTTTCCCAGCATCAGGGTCTTTTACAATGAGTTGGCTCTTCGCATCAGGTGGCCAAAAGATTGGAGCTTCAGCTTCACTGACAGTCCTTCCAATGAATATTCAGGGCTTATTTTCTTTACGATTGACTGGTTGGATCTCCTTGCAGTCCAAGGGACTCTCAAGAGTCTTCTCCAACATCACAGTTCAAAAGCATCAATTCTTTGGTGCTCAGACTTCTTTATGATCCAACTCTCATTGGGAAAATCCCTTGGAAATATTCTGGCCTGGAGAATTCCATGGACTGTATATTCCATGGGGTCACAAAGAGTCAGACATGACTGAGCAACTTTCATTTTTCCTTTCTCACATCCATACATGACTACTGGAAAAACCATAGCTTTGACTATACAGACCTTTGTCTGCAAAATGATGTGTCTGCTTTTTAATGCTCTGTCTAGGTTGGTCATAGCTTTTCTTCCAAGGAGCAAGCATCTTTTAACTTCATGGCTGCAGTCACCATCTGCAGTGATTTTGGAGCCCAAGAAAATTAAAGTCTGTCACTGTTTCCATTGTTGCCTCGTCTGTTTGCCATGAAGTAATGGGACTGGATGACGTGATCTTCATGTTTTGAATATTGAGTTTTAAGCCAGCTTTTTCACTCTCCTCTTTGACTTTCATCAAGATGCTCTTTGGTTGTTCTTCACTTTCTGCCATTTGTACTCATTTCACGTGCTAGCAAAGTAATGTTCAAAATCCTTCAAGCTAGGCTCCATCTTTAAGTATTTTGAGCATTATCTTGCTAGCATGTGAAATGAGTACAATTGTGCAGTAGTTTGAACATTCTTTGGCATTGCCCTTCTTTGGAATTGAAGTGAAAAACTGACCTATTGAGTGCAGCACCTGCTGACATATTGAGTGCAGCACTTTCACAGCATCATCTTTCAGGCTTTGAAGTAGCTCAGCTAAAATTCTATCACTTCCACTAGCTTTGTTCGTAGTGATGAGTCCTAAGGCCCACTTGACTTTGCACTCCAGGATGTCTGGCTCTAGTTGAGTGATCACACCATCATGGTTATCTGGGTTATCTGGGTTATCTGGGTCATGAAGATCTCTTTTGTATAGTTCTTCTGTGTATTCTTGCTACCATACCTTATATCTTCTGCTTCTGTTAGGTCCATACCATTTCTATCCTTTATCAAGCCCATCTTTTCATGAAATGTTCCCTTGGTATCTCTAATTTTCTTGAGGAGGTCTCTAGTCTTTCCCATTCTATTATTTTTCTCTATTTCTTTGCGTTGATCACCGAGGAAGGCTGTTTTATCTCTGCTTGCTATTCTTGGAATCTCTGCATTCAGATGGTATATCTTTCCTTTTCTCTTTCACAGAGTAGTTTGGTCTCTTAATTGCACTCCCCTACCTGGTCCCTTCCCCCTTCTCTCTCTCTCCACTGGTATTCCCTACTAGTGTATTCCCTACATCTGTGAGTCTCTTTTTTGTTATATACATTCATTTTCTTTTTTAGATTCCATGTGTAAATGATAACTCAGAGTATTTGTCTTATCTGACTTATTCTTTACCAGCTGAGCCACAAGGGAAGCCCAAGAATACTGGAGTGGGTATCCTATCCCTCCTCCAGCAGATCTCCCTGACCCAGGAATTGAACCAGAGTCTCCTGCATTGCAGGCAAATTCTTTACCAACTGAGATATCAGGGAAGTCCTGACTTATTTCACCAAGGATAATACTCTCTAGTTCCATCCACGTTGTTTCAAAGGGAAGAATTTCTTTCTTTTTCATGGCTGAATAATATTCTATTGTGTATATACACCCCATCTTCTTTATCCATTCATCTGTTGATGGACCCTTGGGTTGCTTCCCTGTCTTGGCTATTTAAAAAATGTCGTGATGAACATTGAAGTCCAGTATCTTTTCAAGTTAGTGCTCTAATTTTCTTCAGATAAATACCCGCAAGTGGCCTTGATGGATGTTAAGGTAGTTCTATTGCCATTCTTTTGAGGGATCTTCATACTGTTTTCCATAGTTACTGCATCAATTTATGTTCCCACCAATAGTGAATGAGGGTTTCCCTTTTTCCAATCCTTGCCAACACTTGTTATTTGTTGTCTTTTGTTAATAGCCTTTCTGATGGGTAGGAGGTACTACCTCATTGTGGTTTTTAGTTGCATTTCCTTGATGATAGTGAGGTTGAGCATCTTTTCACGTGCCTGTTGGCCATCTGTGTCTCTTCTTTGGAAAAACGTCTATTCAGGGCCTCTGTCCTTTCAAAAAGTCATATGGTTTGTTTTTTGCTCTGGAGTTGTATGTGTTCTTTACACATTTTGGATATTAACCCCCCCTGGACATATCGTTTGCAAATATTTGCTCACATTCAGTAGTTGACTTTTCCTTTTGTTGATGGCTTCCTCTGCTGTACAAAAGATTTTTAGTTTGATTTAGTCATTTTTGTTTATTTTTGCTTTTGTTTCCCTTACAAAAGAGGAGAGAGCTTTGAAAACAGATTGCTAAGAGAAATGTCAAAGAGCATACTGTGTATGTTTCCTCCTACAAGTTTTATGGGTTCAAATTTTACATTTAAGTCTTTAATGCATCTAGCATTCAGTTTTGCACATGGTATTAAAAAAAAGGACTAGTATCACTCCATTACATGTAACTGTCTAGTTTTCTGAATGCCGCTTATTAAAGAGACTATATTTCCCCATTATCTTTTCTCTTAAAAGACACACATCATCGGATTATCACCCATCTAATTCACCATGACCTCATCTTAACGTGGTTACATCTGCACAAACTGTATTTCCAATACGGTCTTATTCACAGGTACCAGAGTGTGGGACTTGAACATAACTTTTGGGGAGACACCTTCAAACCGCTGCAGGAAGGAATCAGTTACTAGAGCCAGTTTAGGGGAGAGAGAGGGTGAGACAGAGAGCGAGGTCAGGATACAGAGTTCTGCCGAGGCCTCCCTTCAGAAGCTGATGACTGTGAAGATGAACCAGAGAGCAGATGCTCTGCTCTTCCTCTCTCTGATCTCCTGCTCTGTTTCCTATTGGCTGAGCTCACTGGGAGTCCAGAGAGTGAGGGAGTTGCTTGAAGCTCACCCTCTTCTTTTTCTCATCCCATCACTCCCCCTATTTCCTAAAAGTTGTTCTCCACACCTACTCTTTCAGTGACCACTTTCCCTTTGTAAACTCACATGATGGCAGGTGAAATAGTAAATGCCAGTCAGTTCAGTGATTCAGTCGTGTACAACTCTTGCGAACAGCCCCATGGACCACTAGGCACCTCTGTCCGCCACCAGCTCCCAGAACTTGCAAAAAACTCATGTCCATTGAGTCAGTGATGCCATCCCACCATCTCATCCTCTGTCGTCCCCTTCTCCTCCTGCCCTCAGTCTTTCTCAGCATCAGTGTCTTTTCCAGTGAGTCAGTTCTTTGCATCAGGTAGCCAAAGCATTGGAGCTTCAACTTCAGCATCAGTCCTTCCAATGAATATTCAGGACTAATTTCCTTTAGGATGGACTCATTGGATCTCCTTGCAGTCCAAGGGACTGTCAAGAGTCTTCTCCAACACCACAGTTAACAAGCATCAGTTCTTCACTGCTCAACTTTCTTTACAGTCCAACTCTCACATCCATACATGACTACTGTAAAAACCATATTTTAGACTCTATGGACCTTTGTCCGCAAAGTAATGTCTCTGCTTTTTAATATGCTGTCTAAGTTGGTCATAGCTTTTCTTCCAAGGAGCAAGCATCTTTTAATTTTATGCTTCTGTCACCATCTGCAAAGATTTTAGAGCCCAAGAAAATGAAGTCTGTCACTGTTTCCACTGTTTCCATCTATTTGTCATGAAGTGATGGGACTGGATGCCATGATCTTAGTTTTTATTAAACAGAGATAACCAAAATATATTGTTGTTTAGTTGCTAAGTTGTGTCTGACTCTCTTGCAACCCCATGGGCTGTAGGCCCCCAGACTCCTCTGTCTAGGATTTTCAAGGCAAGAATACTGGAGTGCGTTGCCATTTCCTTCTCCAGGAGATCTTCCTGACCTAGGGAGGGAACCAGAGTCTCCTGCATTGATGGCAGAATTCTTTACTGCTGAGCCACCAGGGAAGTCCAACCAAAATATATATCCAGGCTCAAAAGAACAACTTCTTCTCTGTGGAACAAATGAAGAATGGTAATATAAGCCAAAGCCCTAGGCTTGTGCACCGATTCTGGGATGGTCTGGAAGCAGGAAGTGGTGGCTAGTTCAACTTATGCAGATAAAGAGGACTGATGGTTCGAGGACTCAGAAGCAGGTGGCCACAAAGGGAAGCAGGCTTCCTGTGGGCTTTGAGGCTGGAAGTGTGATATTTCAGTGTCCCCATGGAATAGAAGCCTTGTAATGCCGTCACAAGTCTTGAAAGAGATTCAGCTGATCCGTGTTACTGTCTGCATAGAAAAATTAAGGAAAGTATGTCAGCTAATCATTGGATGACTTCCTGAACAATGCAAGATTAACATAGAAACTCAAAAGCATTCCTAAATACCAGTAAGAAACAATGAGACATTGTCAGAGAAGGCAGCTCACCTTTTAACAAAATATACCTAATAAAAGATGTGCAAGCAAATTTATGCGATGACTTCAACCGGGTATTGAGGGACGCCAGTCGAACAAACACCACTTATGATGCAATAAAACTGCGGCTTTAATTTTGCCTCTTAAATGTATCTAGAAGAGGAGGTCGCCCTGCGCTTGGACTGCAGCTCGCACTGCCATTTCTGGTGGCTCTCAGGTAACTGGCTCTTAGGTTCTCTTTTAAATTGCGTGTCAGATCTCTCCCTCACTCTAGGTGAGGTCTCTTTACTGTTTCTTTTTAATGTTGTAAAGATGTTAATACTCCCATACATTGATGCGTAGATTTGATGCAGTTCAGTTCAGTTGCTCAGTCGTGTCCGACTCTTTGTGACCCCCTGCCCTGCAACACACCAAGCTTCCCTGCCCGTCACCAATCCCTGAGCTTGCTCAAACTCACGTCCATTGAGTCGGTGACGCCATCCAGCCGCCTCATCGTCTGTCGTCCCCTTCTCCTCCCACCTTCAATCTTTCCCAGCATCAGGGTCTCTTCCAGTGAGTCAGTTCTTTGCATCAGATGGCCAGACTACTGGAGTTGCAGCTTCAGCATCAGTCTGATTTCATTTACGATTGATTGGTTGCATATCCTTGCAGTCCAAGGGACTCTCAAGAGTCTTCTCCAACACTACAGTTCAAAAGCGTCAATTCGTTGGTGCTTATCTTTCTTTACAGTCCGACTCTCACATCTATACATGACTACTGGAAATATAAATCCTGGAGTGGGGGGTGGGAGGGTGGGGGCATCCCACTCCTACTAGTGGTAGAGAACCCACCTGCCAATTCAGGAGATGTAAAAGACACAGGTTTGATCCCTGGGTCAGGGAAGATCTCCTGGAAGAGGACATGGCGACCCACTCCAGTATTCTTGCCTGGAGAATCCCGTGGACAGAGGAGCCTGGCAGGCTACAGTCCGTAGGGTTACAAAGAGTCAGACATGACTGAAGGGACTTAGCATGCATGCACCATATAAATCTCAGTGTTTTGTTTTTTTTTTGGTGAACTTTGATCAATTAATTTTAAAGTGTATGTGAACATGAAGAGGGCCAATAATTATAAGGCAGTTTTACAAAAGAAGAGGGCCAGGGTACTTGAAAGAAGACTTATTATTAAAGCATAGTAATTAAGATTGCATTATTATTGGTGTATAAATAGACAGGTCAATCCCTGGAGCCCAGAAACAGACTCACACATATGACACCTGATTTTTTTCAGAAGTGGCACCTGCAGAGCCACAGGGCAAGATGATCTTTTTTCATTAAATGGTGTTAGGATAATTGAGAATTTATAGAGAAAAAATGAAATTAAATCCCCAAAAGCAATTGTACTAAATGATGTAAAATTGAATCCTAAAAGTACTTGTTTGAAATAAATTAATAAAAAAAAGGAAAATTAGTTTTTGAGGTGTTAGAAGGCCGCATACATTTTTGAAGCCCATTGATAGTGCTGCAGCACACAACTCATGCCTTGATTTTCAAAGATGCACAATTCAGACTGTAGCTGTAGGTCCAAGAATTGTAGAGTACCTTCTGCTCCGCAGAAGAGACCATCAGACTATAGTTAACTCCTTATCCTGGGGTATTAATTCTTACATGTTGTCAAGAAGAATACTGTTGTTTCCAAAAGTGGGGTCTGACTGCTTGCTGCTCAAAAACCAATACTCCAGAAGCAAGGTTGGTGGAAGGTTTGCCTTATTTCAGAGACCAGCAACCAGGGGAGAGGGCAGACCTGGGTCCAAAGGCCGACTCCCCCACTGACAATCAGTGGGCAAAAGCGTTTATAGGCAGAGGGAGGGGCTCCCTGTAGAAACAGTACAGTTAGCTCTGACAGTCATCTTGAAATTGGTCATGTGGTGGTATGACCAGAATCATCTTGATTGTCTTAAGTACGGGTAATCTTGAGTTCCAGGGTTGGTTTGTTCCCATTTCCTTGAGGCCAGTTTTCAGAATTATGGCAGCTTATGTCATGGTTACAAGTCACCTCTGTGGATGTGGCTCAGAATATTGCCTGTAAGTCCTTGAGGAGGAGCTGTGGTCAAGTCAAGGTCCATGACTTTTCTTCATAATAAATGATTATCATTTTGTCCTCTTTGATTGATTTTGTTTGCTTCTGCATCTTCTCACTTCTCAGATTAAATTTATTCTTTGACTAAAGTTCTTCTACAGACAAAAGGCAGGTGGAGAACATGAGGGGAAGGGCCATAGGATCCTATTCTGTTTCTCTAGAGGTACATCTTCTTTTTATTCTGCCTGGAATTTCCAAGTAGCTGATCAGAACACCTAAAGGACAGTGAAACAAACTTCCCTGGGTCGAGGTGGAGGAGTTTGAACTTCTGACACTGCCTAGGCTTGAAACAAATGTCCTTTTCTCATTTAACCTTAGCCTGTTATGAGTTCTTAAGTGAACCTGGAAAACTTTTCATGGCCCTAGGATATGGCCTACTATTTCAGTGGCGTAAATGTGGCTGGTTTAGAAAAGAACATTTTGTAAATTGACGTGATAAGAGGGTTTAGATACTCATTTATGCCCTATACCTCCATGCCACGCCATCCTTTCCTGCTTGTGAAGTACTTAATATGTATGCCTCCTGCCTCTTCAGTTAGATTCCAAAGTGCTAAAGACAGTGATCGTAGCTCACTTGAGGGGCACTTACACTGTTACTGTTATTGAACTATTGTAATCATGGCTGACATTTATGCTTACTATCTGCCCAGCACTCTGATAGGTACTTTCTGTTAATATTATCAGGGCTTCCCAGGTGGTGCTAGTGGTAAGGAACCAGGCTGCCAATGCAAGAGACATAAGAGACACAAGTTCAGTGCCTCAGTCAGGGAAGATCCCCTGGAGGAAGCCATGGCAACCCACTCCGGCATTTAGGCTGGAGAATCCCATGGACAGAAGAGCCTGGTGGGCTGCAGTCCACTGGGTCTCAGAGAGTCAGACAGATTGAAGCAACTGAGCATGCATGCATGTGTTAATATCATCAAATATATTACCAAGATACCGCCATGATGTGGGTAACTGTTGGAATTCCTATTTTACAGAGGTAACAATTGAGGCCCGGGGTGTAAAGCGATTTGTTGGCGATCTCACAGCTCATCAGGAGTGGAGCTAGGGAACACCTCCATGGGAATCCTAAAGTCTTGATGACACACTCTGGAATACTGTTTTTTATTATATGCAGAAGAAACTGATTAAGAAAAGTTTTTAACTTCTGTGGCACCTGAAACTGACCCTGCCTTACTTAAATAGAAAAAACATTCTTGAAAGGATATTGGATAGTTTTAAAAAGTGATCCAAAGTCCAAGAAACTCAGGAGTGTGGGCAGACACCCAGACGAGCTGGGTCACCTTGCAGAAGTGGTCAGATAAATCTGCTGCTGCCAGGGGCTGCTGCCGAGGCAGAACTGACGGCTTCTTCTTGCTTCACTTGCTCAAAAGTTGGTTTTCTTGTGACAACTTCCATTTGGCTGCGTCTTGGACACCTGTGCGTGCTCCATTTGTGAGGGGTGAAGAGAGAGGATGTGGTCTCCTCGGCTTGCACAAGGACGAGTAGGACTTGGCTTCCCTTCACACCCCACAGACTGGGGGCCTCCCCCCTGGAGGAGCAGACTTAGATGCTGCGCAGCCGGACGGTGACCAACAGCCACGAGAGCCTCCCGCTTGCGGAGCGTGCTCATCCCACAGCCAGCTGCTCACCCTAGTGAGCCCCTGGTCACTAGCGCTCCATGCCAGCAAACGGGAGAGCTGTCTGCTTAAGCCAGACTTAGGGCATTAAACCCCAGCCCCTTCCTGTTGCACCAGAAATAATGATCCAGTTTATATGCTGATGCCAGATTGTGCCCTAAGTTTCCTGCTTTTAGGATCATAATCAAATATCTTGCTAGAACCTCATACTTTAATTGCTTTAATTTTCTTTTCTTTTCAAACTTCCCCCTTTGGGGTTCTGTAAACTTATCAATAGCATTGTCCTTTTACCCGGTTCTCTCTTTCCCATCCCCGACATCTAAGTATTGATTTACCAAATCTTGCATGCATACATACTAAGACATTTCAGTCATTTCTGATTCTTTGTGACCCTATGAACTATAGCTCGCCAGCCTCCTCTGTCCATGGGATTCTCCAGGCAAGAATGCTGGAGTGGGTCGCCATGCCCTCCAGGGGATCTTCCCTGACCCAGGGATGGAATTTGTGGTAGGCGAATTCTTTACCACTAGCGCCACCTGGGGTCAGACGATTACAAACTTTAGCACATATGTATTTTTCAGTGTCTGGAATTGGCCGTCTCATTCTGTTTTCACCCTTGATGTTTGTTGCATGACTTTATACTTAATGGTGGTCTTGCCAGGTGGCACTAGTAGTAAATAACCAATGCAGGAGACACAGGAGACATGGGTTTGATCCGTGATCAGAAAGATGCTCTGGAGAAGGAAATGGCAACCAACGCCAGTATTCTTGCCTGGAGAATCCCATGGACAGAAGAGTCTGGTGGGCTACATTCCACAGGGTTGGAAAGAGCTGGACGATTGAAGCAACTTAGCATGCAGCATGCATACTTAATGGGAGTTCATATCTCTAGTCTTCCCTCTTCCAATCTGCCTTTCCTCATTGCTACCAAATTACGTTTCTCTGTACTACAGCTCAGGCTTACTATTATTCTCTTGCCCCCTACTCTTCATGGCCTCCTGGGTTCAGGGCATCCCTTGATATGGCACCAGCCCACATCCCCAACTGAGTTCTCCTCTTACTGCTTTCATCCACACTCAGCCAAGCTGGGTGTGACTATTCTAGAATATTCTGTCTGTCACCTGCTTACAATGTGTAGGACAATTGATTGGCTTCAACTGTATATTTTATCACAAAAAATCCTATGTGAAAAGCTTTTATTCTTTCCATTTTACAGATGAAGAGAAAGAGAGCTGATGGTATGGGACTTTCTCAAGGTCACTCTGGTATAGGTGGTGGAGCTGAGCTTCAAGCCCTGTCTTCTCAGCTCCGAGGTCAGTGTTCTTTCCATCACACTTCACCTCTTGGCCTATGCCTTTTCAGTTGTCTCTGTGTGGGGTACCCGTTCCCTTAATTTCTATGTGGCTGAAATTTCTCCTTCTTTCAAAGCAACTCAGATGTCATCCACTCAGCAAAACATTCTTGAATCATTATTGCTCCAAGTAACCTCTGATTCCCCAAAGTTTTATCTCTTTTATAGATCAACACTTTGCATTATGGTTCTTCATATCTAGATCGTGTGAGGAGTCATAGATGACTCCTTCTTCTTGCCTCACTTCCTCAAGTATTAGCACTGATGAACAGAATGCTTCCCAATCCAAAGACCGCCAAATGTGAAAACAGTGATCATAAAGGATCTATGTTATCATCCCTGACACCATGGATACCTGTTCTCTGCTAGCACCCACATCCACTTTTCACTGTCTGCCGGTAAGAAGTCATTACCAGTGAAGTGTCTGCTTAGATGAGATAGCAGAGAGATGCTCCTCCTTGTTGTGGTAGGAGGGCTTAGATGGCAACAGGATGGCCATGGGGAGCAGGTGGACAGGGCTGGGCCCTGGGAAGAGTCTGGTGTGTGATTTTGATCTAGGCAGGCTTCACATTGATCCTGAGGAAAACAGAGGCCATGAGGTCGACCACTGAAGGAAACTGGAAAAAGAAGCCAGGGTTGGGGATCAAAGAAAGGACCAAGGATCCCTATTCCCCCGTCTGGGCCCAGGGTGTTCCAATCCAAGGGGAGCTGGTGGGTTATTAGTGACAGAAGGGCTCAGGAGCCGAGTGGAGTGTGATACCCCCTTATTTTTTGCCGGAGGCCAGCCTGGCGCCAGGAGTGTTCCTGGGCTTCAGGGAGAAGCAGTCAGACCTGTTCGGCTGGGGTGAGGGGCCTGTGGTATGTGGGCAGAGAAGCTGACCACAGGGTTACTTCTAAAAAGCCCTGTTGAAAAACTTGCTATGGTTCATTTAATGTCTGTGGCTTTGGGAGTTAGCTCATGGCTATGTGTATTGCCTTAGTTAAGTGGAGTCTGATGAAGCAGAAATGCATTTTCTATTATTTGATATAGAGACTCGGTGGAATGGAAATTCAGTCCCTGCTAAAATGCTAAGTTTCCCAAACTAACTGCCATGTCAGCTTCAGAGTTCCAATTTTAATGGTTAAGGGTACCTGCTAATTGGTATTTGACTTCTAAATGAAGGAGGGGTTTTGTATTCCTTCTAGATGTTTTTCAGCGACATTTGGAAACATAAGTAATGTAAGTCAATTAAATTATTTTATCTGGAAGAAATGTAGCTTTTACTTAGCTTAGAAATTTTGAACGGAAAGCATCCTCCAAAGGCCACTGGAGGGACCAACCATACTAGGTGGGGCTGCTGTCTAGTATTTGCACGGCGAGAGGGACCACAAAGCTACTTTTCCCCTTGATGGCACTAGAGCTTTCCAAAAGTCTGTAGTCTTTTCACTCAGCTGCAGCTTTGGGAAGGCATTGGTGGTCAGCCTCCGTCCTGAAGGGGTAAACCCCAGCAGGCCCTGTCGTACGTCTCAGTGAGTCATCACTGTCACCTGTTACCTGGCCGTGAGCCCCTGAGCCCAGAGATTCTGTTTATCTGCCACTGTCAAGGGGTGCTTATCAGGAATCTGGTTTCTATGGTGAAGTCTTCTCTCCTGCTTGGAAAAGTTGTTAATTAAAAAAGAAATAGGGCTGTCAGAAATGAATCATTGAGTGCTCCGGTTATCTCTGAATTCTCTCCCTGTCATAGATGTCCTTATCACAGGGGAGGAAGGGATCGTACTGCAGCCATCCACCAGGCAGCATCCATTACCTGGCAGAGGGGGAGGCAGTATTTGCAGATAACACAGCCCTGAATCTTAAACAGGATGAGCTTGAAGGAAAATAACCTGCTTGGTTTCTGTGAGGCATCTGATTTGAGATAAAGGCTCATGCTTACAGGTCTATGGAATTTACTGAGAGCTTGTAAGGTTTCTGACAAACTGCAGCTTTTAAATCCCCCTAGTTCCAGAGCTCATATATTTCTTCAC
Organism: Antilocapra americana; assembly: GCA_007570785.1. Lineage (NCBI taxonomy): Eukaryota > Metazoa > Chordata > Mammalia > Artiodactyla > Antilocapridae > Antilocapra > Antilocapra americana. The sequence continues at coordinate 29,424,503 of ML663008.1, read as the reverse complement.
AGTGTGCAGTTGGGCTGTTTACTCTGAAATCCAAGAGATTCTGGTTTGGTTTAATAATTCAGTTTAATGTCTGCATGATTCATTTTCTCAAAATAAAATTCATTTTAGTTGTTTAGACCTTTAGCTTGCTTTCATCTTCATTTTCTTGTACACGCATTTTTTTTTGTCCTATCCACTGTAAATTTTCATTTTTCTGCAGCCTGTATTTTTTCATTTTCTTTAGCTCCCTATAATCACTGTGTAAAGACTAGTGAGGCTTTTTATTTTCAGATATTGTACATATTTGTTTGGTATGTTCACAAGTTTTTTTCTTGATTCAGTTTTAATGTTTTTTCTTGGTTCAGTTTTAATGTTTACATTCAGCTCAGTGACTTACTTCTATTTATGCCTTGAATCATAGTTGTTCAGGATCTAATTTACTTCTTTCTTCCTGAATGCTTTGATTCTTGAAGTTCCTTGCTTTTACTGTCTGTTGCAGTGCTATCTACCATTGCATGTAAAAGGAGCTTTATTTCTTTTCCATTATAGGTTATTATAAGATATTGAGTACAGTTTCCTATACTATGCAGTAAATCCTTGTTTATCTATTTTATATATAATGATTTATATCTGTTAATCCCAAACTCTTAGTTTACCCCTTCCCCCCTTACGCTTTGGTAATCATAAGTTTGTTTTCTATGTCTGTAAGTCTGTTTTTCTTTTGTAAGTAACTTCACTTGTACTATTTTTTGGATTCCGTATATTAGTGATATCATGTAATATTTTATTCTCTGACTTACTTCACTTAGTATGATATTTTATAGGTCCACAAGTATGGCTGCAAATATTCTTTTGTAATTCATTATTTTTTATGACTGAATAATATTCCACTGTACATACATACCACATATTCTTTACCCATTCTTCTGTTGATGGACATTTGGGTTGCTTGCATGTCTTGGCTCTTATAAACAGTGCATATTGGAGTGCGTGTATCTTCTTGAATTAGAACTTTGTCTTTTCCAGATATATGCTCAGGAGTGGCACTGGTGGGTCATATGGTGACTCTATATTTTTTAGTTTTTTAAGGAACTTCCCTTCTCTACTCTTCTCCAGAGTGGCTGCACTAACTTACATTCCCACCAACAGTGTGGGAAGGTTTTCCTTCCTAAAAGAGCCTTTTTATACTCAGATGCCATTTACACGTTTAACAATTTGACTAGTATTTTTTATTCAGTTCAGTAAGCACATATCTTTACGGTACAGCATATTTTTACAATACCACCAAACTTCGAGGAAGATAAATACGCTTTTTGACTCTACTGTTAAAGGGTGGTCCCTGGAGTAGCAGCATTGACATCACCTACTCATGTTGAAGCTGAAACTCCGGTCCTTTGGCCACCGGATGCGAAGAGCTGACTCATTGGAAAAGACCCTGATGCTGGGAAAGATTGAGGGCAGGAGGAGAAGGGGACGGCAGAGGATGAGATGGCTGGATGGCATCACTGACTCGATGGACATGGGATTGGGTGGACTCTGGGAGTTGGTGATGGATAGGGTGGCCTGGTGTGCTGTGGTTCACGGGGTCCCAAAGAGTCGGACACGACTGAGTGACTGAACTGAGCTGAGGAGCTTGTTAGAAATGCAGAGGCTCAGGCCCTGCCCCTGATGTACTGAACCAAGATACTCAGGTGATCTGCATACATCTTAAAGTTTAAGAAGAGTGCACAGAGATATATAAAAGTTTTAAGGATGCATTAGTAGATTTTGCATGCTAGATTTTAATTATTTGTAAATTATTACTGAAATGTACAAATACAGATTACAGACTGAGTTTTATTATCTCAGTGATGAAAACAAACTCTCCTTCAAAATTGGAGAGGCATATTGCAGGGACTTTGAGCCATGCTCACTTGTTGATTTGTTGATAGTTCCACACATTGTTTTTGAAACATCTGTATGATATAAGATAGGAATTAGACATAGATTCTGGTTTCAGGGAACTTACAGTTTAACAAGAGAGACAACCAGTTATTCAGTTATTAAATATGATTGTGAGGACAGAACAGGAAAGAAGTTCTGACACATGCTACAACATGGGTGAACCTTGAAACCACTGTGAAAGAAGCCAGTCACAGAAAACCACATTTTATATGACTTCATTCATATGAACCCTGGAGAAGAAAATGGCAACTGATTTGAGTATTCTTGCCTGGAAAATCCCAGGGGCAGAGGAGCCTGGCAGGCTACAGTCCATGGGGTCACAAAGAGTCAGATATGACTGACTAAACCATTCATATGAAAAGAACAGGGAACATCTATAGGACAGAAAGTAATTTTGTGTTATCTTAGGGCTAGGGAAAGGATATTTTCATGGAGGCTACGGATGGACAGGGCAGCAGTAGATAAAGGGTGTAGGCTTGGATAGGGCAGTGACAGATAAATGGTATGTGTTTCTTTGGAGATGATGAAAATGTTCTGAAATTGGGTGTGGTGATGGTTGTGTGTATCTATGAATATGCTAAAAAACATTGAATTCTATACTATAAATTTTTGAATTTTGTGGTATGTGAATTATATCAATAAAACTGTTAACAGCTACTTTGGGGAAGACTAGGGGACTTGCCACCTGATGCGAAGAACTGACTCATTGGAAAAGATCCTGATGCTGGGAAAGTTTAAAGTCAGGAGGAGAAGGGGACGACAGGGGATGAGGTGGTTGGATGGCATCAGCAGCTTGATGGACATGAGTCTGAGCAGGCTCCAGGAGTTGGTGATCGACACAGAGGCCTGGCGCGCTACAGTCCATGGGGTCACAAAGAGTCAGACACAACTGAGCGACTGAACTGAACTGAACTGAAGAGAGCGCCTTGGATGCTATGAGTGTGTATATTGGAGGCTTCAGGCCTGCACGCTTCAGCAGAGCTTTGAAGAATGGGTGGCAATGACCGGGGTAAGGGCAGGGCAGTTGAGAGCATTCCAGGAAGAGGGGCAGCACGCCTGGGGCCTGGGGCAGAAGGCTCCGCAGCAAACGAAGACCTGCGTGGCTGGTGGGATGGAACACAGCAGCCGAGAGGAGGCGAGTGTCATGGGTGAAGCTGGCGAGATGGGGCCATGAGGGGCCCACAGGATGTAAGGAGTTTTATGCTAAAACAGTGGACAGTTACTGAAGAGCTTCAGCAATGAATAGGTGTGACTGTTTTTTTTTTAATTATCCTTGATTTGGGGTGGAAAGTGGGTTGGATAGGGTGGAGAGGGCCCAAGAGTAGAGATGGAAGACCTTTGTAGATCATTGGAAGTCCAAGGTCTGGACAGATGTGGTCACAGTGGAGAAGGAGAGAAGTGCGTGTTTGAGGATATGTTCTGAGTGTTAACACTTATGATGGAGTGGGGCTGGGTCAGCCATGGATGACTCCTAGGCTTCTGACTTGTACTCCATCAGTTCCGTGTTGGATATATTGAGTTTGAGGGACCCGTGGTCACTCATATGGAGATGCTGAAAAGTGATACTTAAAGGACGAGGGCTCAAATGAGTGTTCTGGGCAGATGATGAAGGTGAAGCATTGTTAGCACATGGGTGGTAGTTAAAATCATGGGCAGAGATGAAATGGCCTTAGTAGAGAGCATAGCCTGAGAAGGCATTGAACACCAAACCTTTGAGGAACTCCAGTGCTGAAAGGTTGGATGGAAGAGGGTGAGTCAGCTTACGAGACTGAGAGGGGTATTTAGAGAAGTAGAAGGTAAATCAAGATAGTGTATTTCTAATCGCCAGCCCAGGTTTGATGCATGATACAGGGTGCTCAGGGCTGGTGCACCAGGATGACCCAGAGGGATGGAATTGGGAGAGAGTTGGGAGGGGGGTTCTGGAAGCGGAACACATGCACACCCATGGCGGATTCATGTCAGTGTATGGCAAAACCAACACGATAATGTAAAGACAAAAATAAATAAATAAATTTAAAAAAAGATATGGTATGGTTCAGTGAAATCAGGGGAAGAGAATGTATCATGAAATAAGGAGTAGCAAGCTTTGTTGAGTGAAGCTCAGTGGTTATATACAGTGAGGATGGAAATGTTTATTGCTTTAGCAACATGGAGGCTATTTATTAAGAACATTTTCAGTGAAGGGACGGGGTGGTAAACCAGACTGGAGCAGATTGAGGAAGGAGTGAGAAGTGAGGAAGAGAGAGTATGGAAACTCATTTGAACTATTTAGCTGCAACAGGATGGAGAGAGAAAAGTCTGTGTCTGAAAGGAAAAATGGGTTCAAATTTAGCATTTTAAGGACTTTGGCAAGTTTAGGCTTTCCAGATGGCACTAATGGTAAAGAATCTGCCTATTAATGCAGTAGAAGTAAGAGATGCAGTTCGATCTCTTGAGTGGGAAGATCCCCTGGAGTAGGAAATGGCAGTCCGCTCCAGTGTTCTTGCCTGGAGAACCCTATGGACAGAGGAGCCTGGTGGGTTGCGGTCCATAGGGTCTCAAAGGGTTGGACGTGACCGAATGCCTGAACATGAATATGAATGCCTGTCTAAACATGATGAGAAGGGTCTGGTTAAAAGGGGAAACTTTGAGAGGAGAAAGAAGTGATGTTTTAATGACGTACTTTGATGCTTCATCCGCTGTTTCCTAGTCTGTATGTAGTTATTGAGCTCTCACTGAGCCGGGGATTCTGCTGCAGCTAAGGTCTCAGCAAAGACAGTGAGTTTCCGACCATGGGTTACTTCCCATGATGCCTCCTGGGTAGCTACAATTCATTAGGACTTGGACTTCACTCTGCTTTCCCAGTGTCTAGATAATGCCTGTCATGTCAATGATGTCAATAAAATTTTGCTGAAATGTGTTATTAAACCCACTGTTAGTAGGTGTGATTTAGGAGTGACCGTTCCAATAATGGTGACATATGTGTTGTACTTATTAATAGTAGTAATTCCTGAGTTACTGGTGTCCACTGATAAGGATCAGGTTTAGGAAGTGCCCACCACTCACTCAAGCCAAAAGAGTTCTCTTCCTCCCATAGCTGCCTATCCCCTAGAATGTCCCACAAGGGTCCTCTTTGTGTCCATAACCACCCCTCTCAATCTAGTCTCCCCATCCCATTGAGTCTGCCTGTACATATGGTACATAGCAAGCCCATCCTATTCACTCAGCCTCCATGGCCATTGTTTAAACTCCTCACTTTTCCTCACCTGTGTTGATCTAACAATCTACTAACCTGTCTGACTTACCACTTCCCAGTCATCATTCTATACTGTTGCCAAAGAATGTTCTTAACTCAAGAGGGTGTGACCCCTGACTGAAAAGACTTCAGGATACACTTCAACCCTTTATCATCCTATATCTATCCAACCTCATCCCCACCTTCCCCTATACCCCAAATACCTGTCCACTCATACCCTTTTCCCTGGCTTTGCTTGTTTTCGTTTTAGTTCTAAGACATGGTTCAAGCATCACCCCACTTTCTCTCCTGGAAAACTTCCTTCCTCAGGCCCAGACTCATGCCTTCCTACTGTGCTCCTATAGCCCCATGTCCAAACTCCCAGCAACTCCTGCCCTCTTCAGTAGAATTTCTGTTTCTCAGTTTCCCAAACAATGGAGAATTTTCTTGAGTTCTTCATAAATTTTGATTGAACAGTTCAACTTTCAAGTAGATGAAAAGTCTACTTATAATTATTTAAGCCTAGACACCTTACTCTTTTTTATGTAAACACAAAATAATTTGTGCACTGATTTAACATGCCCTGAATTACTCAGGAAAACAACTATCAAGTAAGTTGAGGGAAGGTGATTCTTTGTTGTCTTTGTAACTGTACTATTTGGCAAAATACGTCATCCTTGGTAGCACTGCCTGCTAAATCATGTCACCAATTTGGGAGACCTGTATCAGTCTGCATTTGTAGCTGATCTTTGCATGCTGACTTTGTGTGAGTGTGTGTGCACATGAACACACACTTATTTTACTCTTATTTTGATGTCAGATAAGAAGCATTCATGTGTAGCATTCATGCAGATTCTTTGTGTGCATATCTTTTTTTAGCTTTTATTTCAAATTACAGAATATGTACAAAGGCATATTGAATGGGATATTATTTCTCATAATTCCATACATACTTATTAGGTGCTGGGAAGGGATAAACTAAAAATTTGAGAGTAACATATACAAGGACTTACTGTATAGCACAGGGAACTCACTTATTCCATAATAACCTATGTGGGAAAAGAATCTAAGACATATATATATATATATATATATATATATATATATATATATAAAATATTGAATATATATGTGTAAAAATATTGGGTATATAATGTTGAGTATATATATAAAATATTGAGTGTATATATATGCCTGAGCCTTATTTTCAACATATCTAAAAGTGATATGTTTGATTATTTTGACCTTTTTTTCTTATTTAGTCCAATAACTATGTCCCTAGAAGAACATTGTGAAACACAGTTTGCATTTAAAACTATCACATTTACTGGGAAGAATTTTACTACCAGAAAATGTGATCATATAATAGGAACTTGGCCATGAAAAAGGCAAATTCCAAACCAAGAATGGTCAGGTGTTTTTCCTATTAACAGTTGTTCACTTTGTCTGCCATCCAGTGGGATTTGCTGGCAGATAAACAAGGCTGAAACAGTAAGAAAAAATATTGCACAAGAGTAGAGTTGAGAAAGTGCTTTCTATTAACTTATTTTGTTTGCTGAAGCAGCCTGTGATTCTGTTTTGGTGGTGGGAGAGAGAGAAAGAGAAGCTGAAATCTGGTCCATTGTGAAGGTTCTTTTGTACTATTAAGCGATTTTATCAGTCCAAGTCCCTGTAGTCCAGGACATTTTTTTTTTTTCCTGACTAAGGTAACATTGTTAGATTTAGCAAATAAAAATACAGGACACCCAGTTAAGTCTGAATTGCAGATAAACAACAAGTCATTTTTTAAGTATGTTTCAAATATTATGTGGGGCAATGTGATTTCTAAAACATTAATATTAGCAGTCTGCTAACATTTGAGGGTATTTTTTTTGTCTGAAGTCCAAAAATATTCCAAGGTTCCCGCCTTGAAGCAGCTCACAGGGGCTCAGTTGCTGTGAGGGAGTTAAGTCTAGCAATTTTTGATAAGAACAAAGTGCTTTGGCTTGAATGTAAATAGTTTTCTGGTTTGGCCAAGAGAATGTGGGAAGGGCTTCTCATCTTGAACATTAAACTGTCAAATCTTCTCACAGTTTCACCTGGGAGTCCGCAGGGTAAACGGGTAAGAATGACTCTGAGCCCCTTGCCCTGATGACAAGCCACGAGCTTGGGACTATCATGACTAAGCTAAGGGTGGTGGCTTCCTACAGAGGCTGCCACCTTGAGGGTGCATGTAAATACAGTAATAAACATGCCCCTGGGGCTGCACAAAGAGAGCAGAAGGGATGGACAGACGGAGTCTGGGTAGACAGGGAAGGAGCAGTGCTTGTTGTCAATGCCTTGAAATGTAAAAACATCTGGGAAATAAAATGAATGAAGCTGGCTGCAAGCGTGAGCCTTTGCCAAGGTTGTGTGAGGAGGTGCAGTCAGGAACTGGAGAGGACACCTCCTTCCCTCTTCTCAGCCTCCAGCTTGAGATTAAAAAAAAAACAAAACAAAACAGAGAAATCATAGTGTTACGCATGGGAGCACTGGCCAGATTTATAACCATTTATTAAGTTTGATTTTTCCCCAGTCCCCCTGTGTGGTGATAAGCTGATTGTTCTGGAAGTGGGTGGAGCTACTGTGTGATCTGAGAGCGTGGGATGTGCAGAGCTTTCAGTCAGCATCTGTCTGGAGATGTCAGTGAAGTCTTCTCTAGAGCCGGTATCAAGGAGGAATTTGAGGATCGGATGGCAGGCAGGAACTGGGAGGCAACAGTAAGAAGACTTGGTGTGAGACCAAAATCGGAAGGGAGCCCACGTCCTCATGGGTAGGACCAGTATCAGAGACTGGAAGGAAAAGAGAAGATGCTGGGAGGGCAACCCTGACCCTCTGGCTTCTTATCCCAGTGGGAAATAGAAAGCCTACCAGGCAGTGGGCAGCGGGCAGCACTGCCTCCTTCCAGTGCTCCCAGTCCTCCGTGTTTGCAGTGTGGTCTCTCTTCCAGGCTTCTGGTCTCCAGAGTTCTCCTGTGCCCTGTGAGCGCTCCCCAGAGCCCACAGAGCTAATCCTGACTGCCTTATTGAGCACCCACTTCCTGCTAGTTCTTCTGTGTCTATCACATTTCTACAACATCAGCCTTCCAACTTTTTTGATTGAATATATGAATGAATAAGAATTTTCCAGTACTCAATTCCAATATATGTTAATTTCCTTATAAATGGAAATATGTGAAAACACATGAAATTATAAATAAATCTATAGAATATCGAAATATTACATTGTATAAAATATGTATGAATAGATATACATTTAAATTTATAAATATGTAAAGCATATATTAAAAAATATATAAGATATATAGAAATAAAAATGGAAACATCAAAAAATTATTAAAATAAATGTATGTTTTCTTCCCCACAACTGCATCTCTTCACTTGGCCAAACCTTGGGGTGTGACTGTGTGGTCTGAAGCTCCGGCTGGACAGGAGTGCCCCGGGCCTGCATTGTTGCTGCCCGCACAGCCCCCTGACTGGCTCTTGTTTCTGTAGCACAGGGCCTGGAGCTCTAGTGCCCAAATCCCTGGGTCAGACTGATTTGAGACTCGTCAACTAAAAGCACTGACTTCCTGGTTTTCCCTCAGCACTCGAGTCATTGATCAATATCTGAATAAACTCATGTCGCCTTTGGTCGCTTCTCTGAGCAAAGAGGGATTCTGTTTCAATGCCCGAATTCAAGGGCAGATCTGGGACGGGAAACACCTCCAAGTGATAAGTGTTGACACCCGCAGAGGTCATAAACATCCCTGGGAACTGTGAGAATGAGGAAGATGTTAGAAAGTTCTCTTACAAATGGGTAATGGGCTCCAGTCAAATGTATATGCAGTAAAATCTATGCATAGCAGGAGAGGTTGTGAAATGTGTCATCAGTACTTCAGAGAAAAGATTAAAAATAAATCCTACTAAATGATTGCCACCATCTGTCGTCAACACTGCCAACATCCGTTGAATCATAGAAAAAGCAGGAAAATTAGAAAAACATCTACTTCTGCTTCATTGACTACCCTAAAGCCTTTGTGTGGATCACAACAAACTGTGGAAAATTCTTCAAGACATGGGAATACCAGACCACCTGACCTGCCTCCTGAGAAACCTATATGCAGGTCAAGAAGTAACAGTTAGAACCAGATATGGAACAACAGACTGGTTCCAAACTGGGAGAGGAGTCCATCAAGGCTATATATTGTCACCCTGCTTATTTAACTTCTGTGCCAAGTACATCATGCAAAATGCCAGGCTGGGCGAAGCAGAAGCAGCAGCGGGAATCATGATTGCTGGAAATATCAATAACCTCAGATATGCAGATGACACCACCCTTATGGCAGAATGTGAAAAGGAGCTAAAGAGTCTCTTGATGAGGGTGAAAGAGGAGATTGAAAAAGCTGGCTTAAAACTCAACATTCTAAAAGGGAAGATCATGGCATCCAGTCCCATCACTTCATGGCAAATAGATGGGGAAACAATGGAAACAGTGCCTGACTTTATTTTCTTGGGCTCCACAATCACTGAAGATGGTGACTGCAGCCATGAAATTAAAAGACGTTTGCTCCTTGGAAGGAAAGCTATCAAATATCTGGAAATACTGTTTATCTATACACTTAGTTTCCTCATCTGTTGATTTGCAGACACTAGGGTTTCATTAGCACCTCATGGTTCTCACTAGGATAATTCAGTGATAAGGTATTCAGCCAAGGAAAATAGCCATTTGTTAGGCAGCTGAACAGCTGCTGAAGCTTGTTGGAGACAAAGCTCCCGGGAGAAGCCTTCCGCCACATCCACATGAGCTCATCTGAGAACTGCGGACCAGCTCCTCTGCTGGCAGCTGAAGGGAAGGGAAGCACTCCCACTGGGAAACTGCTGCCTTCCCAGTGGCGTGGTGCCTTGGCAGATTTAGAGCTTTCTAAACTGCCCCTGTAGTCCATCTGCTCCTGTCTTTCCCATCACCCATGGTACCTCATCTAGGGAAGGGGTGAGATAAAGGGAGTCTCACTTCATTTCTCTCTCTCGAATACATAAGTGAATTTTTAGGTGTTTATATAAGGAAAGGCCTGTCCCCATCTTGATAAGTATTAGTCTTAATACTTTAAAAGCATAGTTTTAGGCAGGTGTTGAGGAGGTTGTGTTTGGATGGCAGTCCAGTGACAGCTGGTGATAAATTTTTGCTCTGAGTAGGGTAACAAGTATACAGTCATATCAGAGATATGTCTTAAATTACTGCCTAATATTTTGGCAGTATGTTTCCCTTGTCAAGAAAAGGTTAGTTGAGATGTCTTTTTGTCTTCATTCTGTATTATACACTCTGGGATTTTTCTGCTTTGCTTCTGCTAATGTTAGAAGCTCAACTTCAGGAAAATAATGTACAGGATTAAGCATTTTGTGTTTTCATTGAGCTATATTCAGGCTGTTAACACTTTTTTTTAAATTTTCAAAACATGGCTTAATAACTAACTTGGTGTTTTGGAATCACTTCTGAAACACAGAAGTATTACTTTCAATTGGAATATGTGTACATAGATTTTATTTATTTATTCAACAAATATTCATTGACTTCCTTTCTGTCTGGCAAATGATTAATAAGACAATGGAATTTACTCATTTATTTTTGGTGGGAGGAGAGTACAAAACTCAGTAAACAAACAAATTTATGAAATTACTTTAGATATTAAGTGCAAAGAAGAAAATAAAGCAGTTGTATTTATCGGGGTCCCAGCAAGAAACAGAGGGTTATAATAATTTGAGAAAAAACTCTGTCTATAAAGGTATGGAAGGACTTCCCTGGCAGTGCAGTGGTTGAAACCTCGCTTTCCAGCCCAGGAGGTGTGAGTTGCATCCACAGTCAGAGAGCCAAGACCCCACATGCCTCTTGGCCAAAACACCAAGACATAAAACAGAAACCACGTTGTAACAGATTAAATACAGAGTGTAAGCGCGGTCCCTGTCAACAACAATAACGACACAGGTGTGGCAGGAGCAGAGCAGGGAACCCTAGGGATTATCTTGGTGCTTTTGGTCTGGGAGCAGCGGTGGACCCTGAGGAGGAGGGCCCAGTTCCCCGCAGGATGGGGAGGACCAGGTGAGCGAGGCTGCTGTCCGGGCTCTGGGCCTCAGCCCCACTTTTGGTCTCTGTGAGGAGAGAACTGAGGAGGAAACTGTTCGCCTCCCGGGCTCCCCACTGGTGGAACCTGCTGGAAACCACAGGATGAGGGAGCGGGATGATGCAGTCTGTACCCGGCAGCCTTCCCAGGCACAAAGCAAGGGGCAGCAGGGTGGTCCACGGGGTCCCAGGGAATGGCTGCTGATCTCACATGTCACGTTCATTCTGCCTCAGAACCGCTTGTAGTTTAATTTAAGTGATCCAAAATAAGTTTATGAAAAGATAACCAGCAGCATAAAACTGATTATCGGTGATAAAATTGTTATACATTGTAACTCTCTATTTGAGAGCAAGAAGGCATTGCTTCCGCTTTGGAAGATGAAATATTGCATGGAGTGAGTGGAATTGCAGTTGAGCTTAAGAAATGGATAGGATATTCATGGTTGAGAAAGAAGAAGGAGCATTCCAGGACTATAAGATGTCACTGGCCAAAGTAAACAGATGGGATGTGTTTTAGGAACAATTTGGCTAAAATTGTTAGCCAAACAACTTTGAACAATTTGGCTAAAGTCTATCATCCTTTTACAGTCATAGACTTGTACTTAAACCTGATTCCCTCTCAATTTCCACTTACTGAAGTAATCACATTGGCAGATACTTGCTGACTTCCTTACTCCCTCCCTCTCTTCCTTTCCCTCTGTCTTTCCCTCCCCCCTGCTCTTTACCTCTGGGCCTTTGACAAACATTTACTGAGAGTCCGTGGTTTGCTCAGTTGCAATCAGACGCTGTACTGAGCAAGACTAGGTTCCTACTCCAGGAATTCAGTTTCAGTTTTATCATTCCAGATGGTTCCCAGTGACTCAACAGGGCCACAGTAGTAACTGTTAGCCGCTAACTTGTGTCTGACTTTTTTGCAACCCCATCAACGATAGCCTGCAAGGCTCCTCTGTCCGTGGGATTTCCCAGACAAAAATCCTGGAGGAGGTTGCCATTTCCTCCTTCATGGGATCTCCCTGACCCAGGGATCAAACATTGGCAGGCAGATCCTTTTACCTCTGAGCTACAAGGGAAGCCCTCATAATAGTAATAACTAACACTTTTCGGACCATTTTAAATATATATATACCAGACACTATTCTTATTTCAGAGGACTTGATTTGTCTTATGAAGAATGCGTTAAACATTTAGAAGGGATTTTGCCGAAATGGTCTTCCACATTTTGGCCCTACAGAGGTGTGTTTGTTTTAAAATAAGCATCCATTTGCTGAAATATTAAATTGACTGATAAGCTACTGCAGAGGTCCCAGCCTTTTTGGCACCAGGGACTGGTTTCCTGGAAGACAGTTTTTCCCAGGGGAACGGAGGAGGGGATGGTTCGGGAGGTAACGGAAGTGATGTGGAGTGGTGGGGTGCCGCAGACAAAACCTTCGCTCCCAGCTACTCGCCTTCTCCTTTGCGGCCAGGTTCCTAACAGGCCTAGGGGCTGGGGACTTCTGACCTACTGCATACCAAGTGTGCCTAAGATTTTAATTCAGATTGTGTAAGAAGAAGATATTTTCACTGACAGACCCACGCGGATTGAGTTTGGGTCCAAAATGAGTTCCTTCCTCTCCATGGCAGCATCGCCCCGATTCCCCCTTCCTGGGATTCCAGACCTGAATTCAGCAGTAAGATAGGCAGGGGGAGACTTCATGCAGTGATGGCAGGGAGCTGGGAAAGGCAGCCATCTGTGGGGGGGGGGGGGGCACCCCCAGGCTCCTGCTCCAAAGGATGCTGAGGGCTCTGGGGGGTGGGGTGGGTGTAGAGCACTGGTTTCTTTCTGGGGAGGGGAGCGAGCTGACTTTACAGTCAGAGAGCTCCTTTAGAGGTGTGCTGCGGTTTCTCTTAACTTCCAATATTGACAACACAGAATTGGTTTGGAAAAAGAGGGCTCCATGATTCATTATGACCTATTTTGTGCTTTTAAGAACGACTCTTTAGAGACTGAATTTCCTTGTTACTCTTGTCTTTTCCTTTTAACCTTAGGCTTGTTTGAAGAAATTTAAGTTGTGTACAAAAATAGCGATGGCCTATATTGTGAAAGTGTTAGTCACTCAGTCAGTCATGTCCAACTCTTTACAGCCCAATGGACTGTAGCCAGCCAGGCTCTTCTGTTCATGGAATTCTCCAGGCAAGAATACTGGAATGGAGTAGCTAGTCCCTTCTTCAGCGGATCTTCCCCACCCAAGAATCAAACCTGCAGGCAGATTCTTTACCATCTGAGCCACATTAGGAAAGGTCAATATACTGTATTTTCCCTACCCAACATATGTGGATTATAGATTTGTCTCTTGTGGAAATTTTTCCTCAATAACTATTAACCTTCTTGGATAAGTTTTAGTGTAGTATTTAGACTGGAGTAATCACTGAGTAGCAAATGAAATATTATTAATGTGATTTTAAAGAATGTATTTCACACATGAAAGAATGTTTTAAATTTGCATTTTTACCACTAAAATCCTGGAACCTAGGTATTTGAGGAGTTAAGATTATGTGAATGTTAACTTTCACATCTTTGAACTTGCTTTCCAAGGTTAATTCTAGATCAAATCCACATGGAGTGAGATATACTGTTGAGGAGACCCCAGAGATCCTGCCTGTGACATGGGTGGTCTGAGGATGAGAGATGGATGGTCCTTGGGATGGGAGGGACAAGCAGCAGGCAGGGTACAGTTTCAGAAACTATAGCTTTTGGAAGGAGGTAGGTCTGGAGGAAGGAGAAAATGCCGGATGTACTCACGGAGATGCCTGAAGACAGACTTTTTCCCTGTACCACGAACATAAAATGGTTTCCTCTGGGACCACGCCTGTGGAACTGCAGTTAGGCAGACTTTGCAAACACTTCTATAGCTGGCTTCCTTCCAGACCCCAGAGAAAGGAATCATGTGCCGAAGACCGAGGGGAAAGAGACTCAATCTGTGCAGAGGACACAGCTGGGGACTCTTCATGTCTGGGCTCTTAGCCTCCAGTGAAAGCTGCAGGACCTCTCTGATGGGATGGACTGTGTTTCTGCTTTAAATCAAGCACATGGAAGGACAGAACATTCCTGAAACTACTTTTTTTTCTTCCAGTTTTATTGAGATATAATTGACCCAAAGCACTGTATACATTTGAGTACAGCATCATGATTTGGTTTATATATACATCACAAAGTGATTGTCACAATAAATTTGGGGTACACCCATCATCTCTTATAGGTATAAAATTTAAGAAACAGAAAAAAATTTTTTCTTGTAACCATGACTCAGGATTTACTCTCTTAACAGCTTTACATATAGCATTCAGCAGTGGTAATCCTATTTATTATGTTGTACATCCCTAGTGCTGATGGATCTTATTGCTAAAAGTTTGTACTTTTTGACTGCCTTCATTGAATTCCTCATCCCCTCTGGGTTTTATTTTATTTTATTTTAAGTTTTTAACAGCTTAGGAAAGAGAGAAAGCTTTTCTGTGTGTATGCAGTTTGATGTTTGCTTTCATGAGATCCATGCCAGAGGCAGTCGTAGTTCACTTACTGCATAACCTGTGCTTCTTTACACACCTGCAAAGCCTTAGCTTTCAATTTAGGGGGAGCAGACTGGGGTTGACAGTGAAAGAAAAAAGAGGAAAACACAGTAGCCTTCTTGAGCCACATTAATGTAGACCACATACGAGGTCCTTTTTAAACCAGAAATTAAGGTAGATACGTCTCAGCCTCCTAAAGTCATGTCGGTGATAAGTGAGAGTGTTCCCACAGTTGGGAAGGAGGTAAAGCTGCTGCCAAGTAAAAGCCCCTCAGGCTCAGAATTTGAGCATCTTAGCATGTCCTCCCCTTTACTGTCATAAAGGGGACTTTGACCATTTGCTGCTCGGCTCATTGAAAACCCCAGTATGAGTTAGATGGTCTCAGAACTGCCTAGAACTGGGGAGGAGGCACCTCTGCTCTAATGGCAGAGTTTGCTGTCCAGTTGCATCCACAAGGGAAATGATTAGGTGGACCTGGCATCTTTCTTCTCCTGTGAGAAATGCCGACCCCAGAGGAGAGGAAGATTGGAACCTGATGCTGACTGCTTCCTTTCCAAGACAGTCACTGATCCCCCAGCTCCAAAATGTGCTAAGAGAAACTTCTCTGTATGCAGTTGGGAAACTGGTGATGTTGCCCAAACCCAGGAGCGGAAGAAAGGAAGCTGGGGTCTTTGCTGACAGTTAGAAGAGCTTCACTGGCCGCTAGGAAATGTAGCAGAGAAACCCTTGGAGAGGACGATGTAATAGATTTGTCAGGGTTCCCAAAAGTCTTCTTGGAGTAAGATGTAATGAGATGAAAGAATTTAGTCATTAACATTCCTGGGCCAGGCTGGTTCTCATAAGAAAAACACTGAGGGCTATCATTTGCTCTTCCGACCACAACAGAGTCAGCCTCCCACCATACACAGCTATCGAACAGATGGAGTAGATGAAGCAGCTGTTTGCAGGTGTTAGATGACAGGCAAAGCAGAGAAGCACAGGAGAGGAAGCCCTGGCTGCCCTGGCTCTTGTATTCAGGGGTTTTTCCCGAATGTGGGGAAGTCAGGGGGAGCCTGAGAGAGCAATGGTCTTGCTGAACTGAGAGGCAGTAGTTGGGGTTTGGTGCTGCGGAACTTTGCGGGGTAGAGGGGCTGGAAAACAGGTTGCTCATAGGGGACCTGAAAATCCATGTGGGTGCTTGTCCAAGTTCTGTGGCCCAGGCCTGGGCTTACACGTGCAAAGCGTGGTTTTGTGAGTTGTAGCTGGGGAGCACAGCTTCTCATGCGAAGAAACCCAAGTTCTCCTGGTGCCAGGGGATGCTGGAGGTGGTTTCACCTCGGAGGTGGGGAGGCCCTGCTGAACAACGTAGGCGTTCCTGTGAGATCACAGAGAGGCCGCATCCAGGGATGAGAACCCTTCCCTCAATAGAGGGCCACACCCTAAGAGCAAAACAGCGACTCTTGAAAGGGAGACAGCGTGATGAGGCTTTTTACACAACTCCCACTAAGCATGTGAAGAGTCAGCAAGTGTCACCCAGAGAAGTGGAGCCCACGATGACCCAGAGGTTAGATTTAGCAGACAGGGATTAAACAGCTGTTAGAAATTTGTTTAAGGACTTGAAGGGAAGGTTGGTCTTGATGGAATATATGGGGATGTCAGCAAAAAAAGGGAAGCTTTAAACATGATTTAAATGGAAACATAAAAGCTAAAATTTTCAAAAGTAAAAATTTTCAAACTTCTAGCAGAAAACATAGGAGAATATCTTTGCATTCCTGAGGTAGGAAGAGATGTCTCAGAGAAGACAAAAAGATCCCAAATCATAAAGAAGGAAAAAAGCAACTGGTAAAACCAATTCTGCTTATTAAAAGACACCATTAAGCAAATGAAAAAGTAAGCTACATAGTAAGAGAATATGTTTGCCAAATTGCTACATTTAATAATAAATATGTCGAAGTCAATAAAATGAGCAAAATATTTGAACAGACACTTCACAAAAATGATGTATTTATATTTAGTAAATCCATGGAAAAAGACTCAACAGCACTGATCATCAAGGAAATGAAGCTCTTGCATCCACTATAATGGATAAAATTGAAAAGACAGATAGCATCAATGTTGGTCAGAATGTGGGAGCTGGAATGCTCATGTATTGTTGGCCAAATACTTTGGGGGAAAGTGTTTGTTAGTTTCTTATGAAGTTAAATATGCACTTTCTCTTGACCCTGCAATTCCATGCCTAGGTTTTTACCCAAGAAAAGTGGGTGAAAATCCACATACCAGAATATCCAGAGCAGCCTCTTTCACAACAGCCCCAAACTGGAAACAACACGCATGTTCATGGGGAATGGATAAATTGTAGTATGTGGATTTAATACACAACTACCCAGCAATGTAAAAGAATGGTCTACGTGAAACACATGGGTGCATTTCAGAGCCCCTACGCTGAGTCAAAGAAACCAGACACAAAAGCACATATATTATTTTATTTATGGGAAGTTAATGACCTAGCAAAATTAGTCTGTGGTAATAGAAATTAGAACGGTGGCTGCTTACAGGGTGGAGAGTGACTGGGTGGAAGAATGAGGACGCTTTCTAGGGTGACTGAAATGTTCTGAATTTTGAATTATATGTTGGTTATGCAGATACACACACACACACACACATATACTCTAAATATACTATAGATCAACTATGAAATAATATATTACTAATTTATATGTAGCATATGTTCGTGTTGTTCAGTCATTAAGTCGTGTCCGACTCTTTCTGACCCTATGGACTGCAGCACGCCAGGCTTCCCTGTTGTATACTAGCTCCAGGAGTTTGTTCAAATTCATGTCCATTGAGTCGATGATGCCATCCAACCATCTCATCCTCTGCTGCCCATTTCTCCTCCTGCCCTCAATCTCTCCCAGCATCTGGGTCTTTTCCAATCATTCAGTTCTTCGCATCAGGTGGCCAGAGTATTGGAGCTTCAGCTTCAGCATCAGTCCTTCCAATGAATACTCAGGATCCTTTAGGATTGACTGGTTTAATCTCCTTGAAGTTCAAGGGACTCTCTCAAGCGTCTTCTCCAACACCATAATTCAAAAGCATCAATTCTTCGGTGCTCAGCCTTCTTTATGGTCCACCTTTCACATCCATGTATATGAAAAACTGTAGCTTTGACTATATAGACCTTTATTGACAAAGTAATGTCTCTGCTTTATAGTACGCTGTCTGGGTTTGTCATAGCATT
Source organism: Antilocapra americana (assembly GCA_007570785.1). Taxonomy (NCBI): domain Eukaryota; kingdom Metazoa; phylum Chordata; class Mammalia; order Artiodactyla; family Antilocapridae; genus Antilocapra; species Antilocapra americana. Next base: position 29,406,492 of record ML663008.1, on the reverse strand, counting down.
TTTCTAAGGCACGAATATTTATAAATATATATATATATATGTACACACATACATTCATATATATTAGTCAAAACTCATCTATTATACCTTAAGATTGGCACATATCACTGATAAAGCTTTTACTATAGTTTAAAAAACGAGAGGATGATGCTTAGGGTGAGGGCGTGAGCTTCGTTTCACTTTATGGGGCTGGATGTGGTCTGCAGCTCACTAGTTGGGAGCATGGACAGGGAATGATGGTGACTGCAGGTAGAGGAGGAGATGAACAAGAGCACCACAGAGCTAGGAGTGAGGGTGGGATATCATAGCTATTCTGAGCATGAAACCTGGGGGAAAGCAAAGCTGTCTAAGAAGGATGTTAGGGACTCCTGTCTATTGAAGCAGTGTGAAGACTGGTTATCCCTTTAAGAAAGCCTGAAGAGCTCTGTGTATTCTTCTTGGCTTTCAGAGTAGACTGGCATTCTTTTGAAAGTGTCATCACACTGAGACTAGGCATCAGAGGACTCAGATTCCTAAGGATTTCAGGAGGCATGCCCAGGGGATTCCAACTCTCTTGTTTAATCACTAAACAACACAACAACCCCATTTGAAGGAAGTTCTACAGTGAGTGGGGCTTCTGTTGTCAGAGGTCTTGAGAACCTAGTTCTGTAAAGTGAAATTTTACCCATGCTTTATAAATGAAAATCCTGGTGATTTCTTTTTGGTTGCTTGTACAGGGTGAAATTGTGACTTCCCTGGTGGCTTAGTTGGTAAAGCATCTACCTGCGATGCAGGAGACCCACATTCAATCCAGGGTGCAATGGAGAAGGAAGTGGTAACCTACACCAGTATTCGTGCCTGGAAAACTCCATGAACAGAAGAGCCTGGTGAGCTGCAGTGCATGGGGTCACAAAGAGTCAGACACGACGGAATGCACACTATCCCTTTGTTTCCAGGAGGACCCCTGGGTTTCCCGGACTGTGGTGAAGCAGCTTAGAGCTCTGAAAACCTCAGCAGAGCATTCCGGACACAGCTGGGCTTTACTGCTCAGCCGCTAAAGACCTATATTGTTATGGATCCAACTTTGGTAAATGAATCCCTTTGCCACCAACCCCCTCTGCTGGCCTTGAATTTGCATCTTACATTCAACCCATTTCCCCAGCTAGTGTGATTTTTAAAAAAATTTCCTGTGAAATAAAGAACTCCAAATGAGAACAAAATATTCATTTAAGAGTAAGCACTCCACAAAACTTAATTATTACTATTTCCAGTTCACTTTCTGCTGCCCCCTTCTTGTCCTTATTCATCTTTAACACTGTGTGACTCATTTATTCTTAACCCCACGCCCCGATAACATCCTTGTACAGCAGTGAGACACATCTCCAACAATAGGCTTTTGCCCCAAATGCATAGTGCTTTAAAAATGTATTTCCATAAAATATTTCTAACTATTAACAGATTTGTGCTTACTAGTTTTTCATATTTCTTGGCAGATTTTAATGTTAAAATCTTGCATGCCATCTGCTTTGAGGGAAGGATTAAGAGCAAGGAAAATGGTGGGAAGGTGGAAGTTGAATTATTCCTAACAGCTCTGGAATGATACCATATTTTAAAATCAGCCCAGAATAGAAAATGGAGGTTGCTTTCAGGCATGACAGTCCGCATTTACAGCTCAGCTGCTGTTTCTCGTTCTCCCATAACACAGATATCATGAAATCTTTCACAAAACTCCAAATATCCTCTTAAGATGATGTTTTTGGAGGCATGGAAAAAAGCCAGAAACACCCAGGGCATTTGCCGATAAGGGGAAAATAAATCTGTTTCCTATTCCCCGTCAACTAGTGAGAAGGAGGTCGGAGTGGCAGAGAGGTCCCAAGAATTTGATCAGGTTAAAGGAAAAACTCCTTTTACAGCCTTGTGCTGCTCTGAGGTGTGTAGACCTGTAATGAAAGACCCCTGATAAGTAGAATACCTTGAAGAGTTGAGTGTTTGAGAGTGCAAAGCCAGACTTCGGCTTTAGTTTTGAGTAGGAATGGAGAATCGAATGTCTTCATCTAGTAAATGTATAGGCATATATTGTTTATTGTTTGTTGCAGATATTGAGGGTTTTGTCCTGTCAAGCAAATCTGTCAATGCCCTTTTTCACGGGATTTGCTCATTTTGTGTCTCTGTGTCACATTTTTTTAAATTCTCACAATATTTTAAGCCATTTCATTATTATTATTTTTTGCCTGTTTGTTTTGTTATCATTTATTTCTTCTCTGACATATTCCTTTCCTTTAGGTTAATCTGAGTTTCTGAAATATATAGTTTTTCTTCTTTTAAAAATGTTTTATTGGAGGATAATTGGTTTGCAATGTTGTGTTGGTTTCTGCCATACGACAACTTGAATCAGCCATAATATGTATATGTCCCTTCTTTTTTGAGTCTCCCTCCTAACCCCACAGCCTCCACCCCACCCCTCCAGATCATCACAGAGCACCAAGTTGAGCTTCCTGTGCTGTACAGCAGCTTCCTGCTGGGTATCTGTTTTACAGTCTTGTATACACATTAGTGCTACTCTCTCAGTTTATCCCACCCTTTCCTATCATTAGTCCGTCAATCTTTTGTGTGCAAGTATATATCTACTTATCCACCTACTTCTTTATTTAAAATCCTATAAAATATTGATCAGTCTACTGTGTGATAATAAGAACATTGATGGTAGCTAAGATTATCTATGTGAAACTTTTCCTTCTCATCCATTTTTTGGACTCCTCCTTCCTGATGTAATTATTACTTGACTCTTATAATAATCATTTCATTGCCATTTGAAAACATACATAGTTATATCTTTTTATGTTTTCCTAATAAATGTGTTGCTGTGTGTATGTGCTTAGTTGTGTCCAACTTTTTGTGACCCCTTGGACTGTAGCCCACCAGGCTCCTCTTCCATGGAATTTTCCAAGCAAGAATACTGCAGTGGGTTGCCATTACCTACTCCATGAAGACGTTTCATTATTATTATACTCCATTATGGTGACATTATTAGTAATCTTCATTGATACGACTACAAAAAGATTATGACTCACTGAAGACACAGCTGATAGCATTTTTACTAATAAAGTGTTTTTTAATTAAGGTATGTACATTGTTTTTTAATGACTAATGCTATTACACACTTAAAGGTTATATTGTGAACGTAACTTTTATATGCACTAGAAAACCAAAAAATTTGGGTGTCTTACTTTATTGTGATATTTGCTTTATTGCCATGGTCTGGAATTGAGCCTTCAGTGTCTCTGAGGTTCTGAAGTGTGCCTGTATGTGACCAGCTGGCAGTCACTTTGGGGAGGAAGAGTCCTAACGGGGAGCTTACTGGAGTGAGAATGGCTAAAAGTGACATTCATTATCCTGGGGCTAGCCTGAAAAGGATGGACATCGAAAGACACTTATATTCCACAGAAATAGACTTATTAACATAAAAAACAAACTTATAGTTATCAACAGGGTTAGCGAGGTGGGCCAGGGGGATATGGAAAGGTAAATTAGGCGTTTGAGATTAACATACAACACACTACTATATATAAAATAGTAAACAGCAAGCACCTACTGAGTGACACAGGGAACTGTGTTCAAAACCTTGTAGGAGCCTATAATGGAAAAGAATTTTAAAAAGAATATATATATGGGGCTTCCCTGGTGGCTCGGATAAAGAATTCACCTGCAGTGCAGGAAACCTGGGTTCAATCCTGGGTCAGGAAGATCCCCTGGAGAAGGGAATAGCAACCCACTCCAGTATTCTTGCCTGGAGAATCCCATGGACAGAGGAGCCTGGCAGGTTACAGTCCGAGGGGTTGCAAAGAGGGACTAACACTTTCACTCCCATGTGCATATATATGACTCAGTCACTTTGCTGTACACTTAAAACAAATACAACGTTGCAGATTAACTCTACCTCAATAAAAATAATAACATTTATTTTCCAAAATTTATTCAAGAACTTTGGAAGTTATCTTATGTCGTAAGCGTATTATTTGAGACATGCCTCCTAGTTGAGCCTTGGAGCAAAAGTCACTGGGGCATAGTTGTTGACAGGTAGCTCAGTGTGACCCTGGGAGGGATGGAGTTGTAATGGGCAAAAGCAGGAAGGTGGGCTTCCTTCCTGGAAGGTAAATGAGAAATGGGAATAATAATAATTTTTAGTGAGTGCTTTTAGTGAGTGTCAGGCACTGGGCACTTTTTGTAATTTCGTTGACTCTTCACCCTGGGAAGTGGCTGTTCTTCCCCTTTAACACAATGGTGGACCCAGGATTCAAAATCCTATTTGGTGTCCTTGTTCTTCTAGGGCATTGAGAAAATTGGCCTTATGTTATTCCCTATTTGAATGAAATTGAAATCAAATCAACAAATACCTATTGACCACAGTATAAACCTTTGCAAGGACATAGATTTTGAATTATTCAGCCTTAAAACACTGGATCCTGCCATTAATGACAATGTGATTGAATCTGGAGGACATTATACTAAGTGAAATTAGCTAAACATGGAAAGATAAATATCGTGTGATCTGGTTTGTATGTGGAATCTAAAAAAGTTGAATACAAAATGTCAAACAGTGGGTTATCACAGGCGGAGAGGTAGGGGAAATGTTGATCAAATGGTACGAAGTTTCATTCATGTAGGATGGACAAGTCCTAATGTATACTGGGACGACTATACTGGTCATTTTCTAAGAGCGTAGATATCAGATGCACAAAGGTAACAAATAAGGAGATGCGTATGTTATTTAACTGTGTTAATCATTTCACTGATGTATGTATATCAAAACATCATGTTGCACACCTTAAATGGATACAATTTTAATTTAAAAAATTCAATTTTAAGGATAGGAGGTGAGCATGTATCAGATGGGACTTCTGCCCCTCCCCAAAGCAAAAAAAGAACCCCAAACATCTCTACTACATCTATCCTCACCTCCTCTTCTGGTCCATTCAGTAATGCTTTCTAAAGTATCTTCAGTCTCTCCCCTTACTGGATGCATCCTTTCTGTGTAGTTCTGTTTTATTCAGCTGAGTGATGAACAAATACTTTGAGATGATGTGCCAGGTTTTCATCATTCATTTTCTTGTGAATGAGAGAAGGGAAATGCCTTCCTGCCTGGCTCTCATCTCCTCATCTGAGACGCTGTTGCTGTGAAAGCAGGACTATAGAAGTCATCAGCAGAGGTGAAATCTGAGTCTCAGGAAATGCTGTTTTTAAGAAGAAACCTGTTTAGAAAGTAAATACTTTGTCCTTGAGAGTATGAACTGTGGGGTGAGTAAAACTCGGTGTGTATGGCATAGTCAGGTTCAAAGAGCAGGGGAAGGCGTGGCTGCCAACCAGGGACAGTTGTCTAGAAATCAGAGGACACAGCATCATGGGATTGTCACAGTTTTGTGAAAAAACAAGTCATAATTGGTAAGAAGCTTAAGAAGTATAAGTGAACTTCTTCCATGATATGGGATGCAATATTTTATTTAAACAAAGCTCATGTCCTAAATTTGGCCATTTTCAGAGGTACAAATGAGCTTTCTTCTTGAATGTAGACTAAGTTTCCTAGACCCAGACAGCCATGATTTCAAACTTTTGGCTTAATTTGGCAAGCCACTCCAGTATTCTTGCCTGGAGGGCTACAGTCCACAGGTTCGCACAGAGTCAAGACATGAATGAAGCAACTTAGCATACATGCATGAAAGAGGTTGAGAATAGAAATGGAGAAGATGCCCAGTTATTAAGCCCTAGCCAACATTATATGTATGGTGAAATAGAATTTCACAAATATATAAGATACTTTCATCTAAAATTTGTTCAGTCTGATAACTGTGTATGTCGCCTTCCTATTCCAACTTTTATGGACATCTGATGTCATTAACATAAAGGACACATTTAATTGTGTGTCCTTGTCTACACTTGGCTTATACACCCTGCCTCTGAGTAGCCTCCTCTGTCCACGTGCTGTCCTAAGTCATTCGGTCTTATCTGACTCTTCTGCAACCCCATGGACTGTAGCCCAGCAGGCTACTCTGTCCATGGAATTCCATGCCCCCTTCCAGGGGACCATCCCAACCCAGAGATCGAACTCAGGTCTCTTGAATTGCAGGCAGATTCTTTACCCTCTGAGCCACCAGGGAAGCCATCAGGTTAGACAGTCATGGTCGTTATTGTTTTGCTCAGACTGTTAATTTCACCAAGGACACTTTCCTCTTTTCTTAGAGTATCCAGTTCCTCCCAACTCCTTGAGATCCTTTAAAGAAGTGATGGCAAGAAGGATTAAGACATACAGATAAATCAGATAGGGAATGGTAAGTATTACAAGAATGAAATTTATGGGCATTCAGGGGGAAGAAAGATTACTTCAACTCAGTGCATCAGGGAAGAGGTAGCAAGCCACTGGAGTTGTTGGAAGACAGAAAAGCAGAAAGAGACACACACGCTCCCACACTTAGGTGTCGGTCAGGGACGGGACACAGGCCAGGCAGCCACAGTGGACCTAGAGCACTAATTGGTAACCCATATCCCAGGCTGGCTTTGGCTGTCGCCCCTGTGTGACTGTGACTGTGTCTGTGTGTGCTCCATAGGGAGCCTCACAGAGTGGCCCTGCTGCCCGGAGGCTGTTGTGCACAGCACTTCTTGGAGGAGGGAGAGCTTGCATTGGGACTCGGCATTCAAATAAATGCATGAATTCTGAGTAGGATTTGATTGTATTGAGGTGGAGGGAGGGTAGCAATTCCACTCCGAGAGAACACTGGGAGACAAAGCCTAGAGTGAGAAGTATGTGAAATGGGCGATTGTGTTATTTTGACAGGAACACAGATTAAAAGCAAAATAAGAGAAAATAATTTGTCACAGTGAGGAACACTGTGGAAGCTTGGAATGCAACTGTTGGTGCTGGGGACACAATAAACTATTCCCTTCCTGAGGTCAGGACCAATTAAGAGATCTCAGAGTCAGGAAACTCGAATTATAGTCTCATCACAATTACCTTTACAGCTGATTAGAGGATGAAAAAGACCAGTGACCAGCTGGACTTGTTAATTAGAATCACCAAACAGGCTTGGGGATCCCTAGGCTTCTCTTCAAGGGAAGGCCTATTCCATTGGTTATTTCCTTCCTTGTCTCCCTGCTTCCTTTCTTCCTTCTTTTTTTTTTTTTTTTTTAAATGTTTGAGTAACTATCGGTTTCCCAAGTAGCTCAGTGGTAACAAATCTACCTGCGAAGGCCGGAGATGCAGGAGACACAAGTTTGATCCCTGGGTCAGGAAGATCCCCTGGAGGAGGAAATTGCAACCCACTCCAGTTTTCTTGCCTGGGAAATCCCATGGACAGAGGCGCCTGTAGTCCATGGGGTTGCAAGGAGTCGGATGAGACTGAGCGACTGAGCTGTGCCAGCTACTTTTCTATGTGCTGAGGATTAAGTATTGTACAGGGCAGACATAGAATTTATGTTTGAGAAGGAGTTCAAGCGCTCTTAAGGATGACAGAATCTGAAAAGAAAATCCAAGAGAGGCCTTGGTTGACTGTCCTTAATATCTACCCCCAAACTCAAGATGCATTATAATCACAAAATGATGAATGTTTATCTCACTCAGTTTTCTAATTTATAAAATGGTAGTAAGAATTCTACCCTTGAATAACTCCTCAATTTTTTAGGTCAAAATGAAAACATGTTAAAAATGCTAACATACTCTTCACACATAAGGAAACATTTAGTTAATACACTTTACTGTTTTCTGCTTCTGTGTTCTTTCTTCTCTTTTCTTAGCAGCCCTTATTACTTTAATTACTCTTTGTCTTATGATTTATTCTTTCACTTTCATTCTTAACTTGCCTGCTTGTCTTCACTGAGTGCTGTTCAGAAAAACCCTTCCTTAGTTGTTCTATGTAATAACCCTATAGCAACTCTGCATTGGGAAGAAAATTTGCTTGTGCTTTGGAAATACTTTAAGTTATCACTGAAATTTGGTGAGCTTCTGAGTATGCAAATAGAACATGGTCAACGAGCAGAAGCTTTCCATTAGAGCAGGGGGCTTTACTGAGTGCTTGTTTGGACCCGACACTCTGCTGGGCAGATAACAAGTTGGAAATAGTCATTCTCCTTGAAGATTTTATGTTTTGTTGGAGAGGAGAAATCACAAGGGTGATCAATGATAGGGCAACTCAGGGGGCTGTGAGGATACATAGGAAGGCTATTTGAGGAGATGCTATTTAATGACTTCAGCCTGGGTCCCAGAGATGGTGTTCCGAGTGCCTAGAACCTTCAGCTGACACAGTGCAGAGATGTGTATGAGCGTGTGCATCACAAGCGCACAGATCTGAAGTGTAGGCTGATACTAAGTTACTGCTTTTGTACTATATCTAATGAAAATTCTTAGAGACGGGAATACCAGATGACCTAACCTGTCACCCGAGAAACCTATATATATGCAGGTCAAGAAGTAACAGAACCCGACATGAAACAACAAACTGGTTCAAAACTGGGAAAGGAGTGTGGCAAGGCTGCACACTGTCACCTTGCTTATTTAACTTTTGTGCAGAGTACATCATGTGAAATGCTGTGCTGGATGATTCACAGACTGGAATTAAGATTAGGAGAGAAATATCAACAACCTCAGATGTGCAGATGATGCCACTCTAATGGCAGAAAGCAAAGAGGAACTAAAGAGCCTCTTGATGAGGGTGAAAGAGGAGAGTGAAAAAGCTGGCTTAAAACTCAACATAGAAAAAAAAAAAAACAAAGATCATGGCATTCGGTTCCATTGAAGTTGAACTGAAGTTGTTGCTCAGTCGTGTCCGACTCTTTGGACTACCCCATGGACTGTAGTCTACCAGGCTTCTCAGTCCATGGAATTTTCCAGGCAAGAGTACTGGAGTGGGTTGCCATTTCCTTCTCCAGGGGATCTTCCTGACCTGGGTCTCCTGCATTGCAGGCAGACCCTTTACCCTCTGAGCCACCATTACTTCATGGCAAATAGATGGGAAAAAGTGGAAATAGTCACAGATTTTATTTTCATGGGCTCTAAAATCACTGCAGATGATTACGGAAGCCATGAAATTAAAAGATACTTGCTCCGTGGAAGGAAAGCTATGAGAAATCTAGACAGCACATTAAAAAGCAGAGACATCATTTTGCTGACAAAGATCCATATGGTCAAAGTTATGGTTTTTCCAGTAGTAAAGAAGGACTGTAAAGAAGGTTGAGCACCAAAGAATTGATGCTTTCAAATTGTGGTGCTGGAGAAGACTCTTGAGAGTTCCTTAAACAGGAAGGAGATCAACCCAGTCAATCCTAAAGGAAATAAACCCTGAATGTTCATTGGAAGGACCAATACTGAAGCTGAAACTCCAGTACTTTGGGCATCTGATGTGAAGAGCTGAATCACTGGAAAAGACCTTGATGCTGGGAAAGATTGAGGGCAGAAGGATAAGGGGGAGACAGAGGATGAGATGGTTGGATGGCATCACTGACTCAGGGGACATGAATTTGAGCAAGCTCCTGGAGATGGAAGGACAGGGAAGCCTAGTGTGCTGCAGTCCATGGAGTCACAAAGAGTTGTACATGACATAGCGACTTGGGCTTCCCTGGTTGCTCAGACAGTAAAGAATCTGCCTGCAATGTGGGAAGTCTGGGTTTGATCCCTGGGTTGGGAAGATCCCCTGGAGCAGGGAATGGCTACCCACTTAAGTATTCTGGCTTGGAGAATTCACAAAAAGAATCACAAAGAGTCAGGTGTGACTGAGTGACTTTCACTTCACTAGTGACTGAATAACTGAACAACAATGAAAAGTATAATATGAAATTGCTAATAAAATTATGCAGAATTTAAAAAGATGAAAAAAATTAACGATATAAGGGCAAAAGATAAGGGAAAGTGGCATAGTAAGATGAAACTGGGAAGAATTCAGTATATGAAAACAAAATCTGTAGGATCACACACGTGTTAAGGCTGGAACTGTTCCTGTAGTTACAAGATTCATGTAGATACATTCCTTCTTTTTAGGAGAAGAAGCATGGACTTTCCTGGAACTAAAGCCTGGGGGATCTTTCTCTTATAGGTCTTTTTCAGAGGGAGGAAACACAGATGTGCAATAGGAAAGCCCCTAACACTATGCTTACAATAAATCTACCCTCCTGTAAGTGTGTTTGTATTTGGAGGCAAAGCAGTGCAGCCCAGGCTTTCAGTATATCCACCTGCACTGCCTTCTTTTTCCTCCAGGAAAGCAAAGCTGCTGAGGTGTCCAAGTTTCCAAACCTCTGCATCACAGTGCTCTTGCTGGTGTGAGAACAGCAGTTCCCACTGTTTCAGTAAGATGCTGTCTGTGTTGAACTCACAGCCTTAAGTGTACAGTGTGGAGTTCCTCACTTTGCCTTCCCACTGTTTATCTTTCCATTGTGTGTGCTTAGTTGCTCAGTAGTGTCTGACTCTTTGCCAAGCTATGGATTGTAGACTGCCAGGCTCCTCTGTCCATGGGGATACTCCCGGCCAGAATACTGGAGTGGGTAGCCTTTCCCTTCTCCAGGGGATCTTCCCAACCCAGGGGTCGAACCCAGGTCTCCCACACTGAAGGTGGGTTCTTTACCGTCTGAGTCACAGGGAAGCATGGGGGATTTGTCAAACCCGTGGTCCCCCTTGAACCTAAGGTATACATGTTTGTGTTTATATCTGAAAACATACCCTTCCATTGAAAAGACCTCTGTGCATAAGTTTAGTGTACCCCCTTGTTTTATAAAACATATACAGGAGAGGTATAGCTGAGGAAAGAAGAAAAGCAGAAGGCAAAGGAAAAAGGGAAAGATATATCCAACTAAATGCAGAATTCCAGAGAATAGCAAGGAGAGATAAGAAGGCCTTCTTAAATGAACAATGCAAAGGAACAGAGAGAAACAATAGAATGGGTAAGACTAGACATCTCTTCAAGAAAATTGGAGCTATCAAGGGAACATTTCATGCAAGGATGGGCACAATAAAGGACAGAAATGGCAAGGACCTAACAGAAACAGAAGAGATTAAAAAGAGGTGGCAAGAATACACAGAAGAACTATACAAGAGAAGTCTCAGTGACCTGGATAGCCGCAATGGTGTGGTCGCTCATCTACAGCCAGACATCCCGGAGTGTGAGTCAAGTGTGCCTTAGGAAGCATCACTAAAAAGGTGGTGGAGGTGATGGAATTCCAGCTGAGCTATTTAAAATCTTAAAATATGATGCTGTAAAAGTGCTGCACTTAGTATGTCAGCAAATTTGGAAAACTCAACAGTGGCCACAGGATGGAAAATGTAAGTTTTTCATTCCAATCCCAAAGAAAGGCAATGCCAAAGAATGTTTCAACTATCATACAATTGCACTTATTTCACATGTTAGCAAGGTTATGCTCAAAATCCTTCAAAGTAGGCTTCAGCAGTATGTGAACTGAGAACTTTTCAGATGTACATGTTGGCTTTCCAAGCAGCAGAGGAACCAGGGACCAAATTGCTAACATTCATTGGATCATGGAGAAAGTAAGGAATCAGAAGAACATCTGCTTCTACACTGAAGTCCTTTGACTGTGTGGATCACAGCAAACTGTGGGAAATTCTTCAAGAGATGGAAGCACCAGATCACTTTACCTGTCTCCTGAGAAACTATATGAGGGTCAAGAAGCAACAGGTAGAGCTGGACATGGAACAATGGACTGGTTCAAAATTGGGAAAGGAGTATGACAAAGCTGTATACTGTCACCCTGCTTATTTAACTTATATGTGGAGTGCATCATGCACAATGCCAGACTGGATCAATCATAAGCTGAAATCAGGGTTACTTGGAGAAATATCAACAATCTCAGATATGCAGATGATACTATGCTAATGGCAGGAAAGTGTAGAGGAACTAAAGAACGTCTTGATGAGGGTGAAAGGGGAGAGTAAAAAGCTGGCTTGAAGCTCAGCATTAAAATATCTAAGATCATGGCTTCTGGTCCCATCACTCCATGGCAAATAGAGGGGGAAAACGTGGACACAGTGACAGATTTTCTTTTCTTGGACTTCCAAATCATTGGGGATAATGACAACAGCCTTGAAATTAAAAGATGCTTGCTTATTGGAAGGAAAGCTATGACAAAACCACAGCCCATTAAAAAGCAGAGACATCACATGGCTGAGAACGGTCCATATAGTCAGAGCTATAGTTTTTCCAGCAGTCATGTACGAATATGAGGGTTGGACCATAAAGAAGGCTGAATGCTGAGAATTGATGCTTTCCAGTTGTGATGCTGGAGATGACTCTTGAAAGTCCCTTGGACAGCAAGGAGAACAAATCAGTTAGTCTTAAAGCAAATCAACCCTGAATATTCATTGGAAGGACTGATGCTGAAACTGAAGCTCCAACACTTTGGCCACCTGATGTGAAAAAATGACTCATTGGAAAAGATCCTGATGCTGGGAAAGATTGAAGCCAAAAGGATCAAGGGGTGGCAGAGGACAAGATGGCCAGATAGTATCAGTGACTCAGTGGATATGAATCTGAGAAAACCCTGGGAGTTAGTGGAGGACGGAGGACCCTGAGTTAGTGGAAAACAATGGAGTCCATGGGTTTGCAAAGAGTTGGACATGAGCTAGTGACTGAACAACAGCAATACAGGAGAGGTTCAACTGTAAGACAAAAGTCACATGATTCTACATTATGATATTAATCACCCAAAGAGAATGAGTTGCTTAAATGTGCATCTTTAAGGAAATAACTAGCAACTGATTCCCCTTTCTAGACTTTTCAGACTTTCAGGGTGTCCTGGGTGTGTGGAGTAGGGCAAAGTGGCCCTTAAAAAAGAAACTTCACATATATGTGTACACACATATATGTGGAGTAAAACAGGTTCATTAGAAAACACTGTTTACAAAACCATATCATTTGAAAAATGAACATTTGCCATGATTGCATCCCAAAGAGAACACCTGTTAAAAGCTTGGGGGTATATTCTCCAGGTTTTTGTTCTCTCCAGAAATAGTAGTGTTTCTGTAACTCAGCATGGTGGTCTCTCTTGAATTAAGAGACTGATCAGAAGGTGACAAGCTTTACTTTTCAGTGGCCTGGTGGTACTACATGGCCTGTAGCCTTCATCTCTTGCTGCCCATGTTGAAGGGATGCAAGTGACAGCAGGGAAGGCCGTGCCGGATTGTCTTCCTTTTCTGGGGACCACACAGATGGAGCCCCTAGATGTGCACAGTCCTCTTCGCATTCTGGATTCTTCCGCGCAATGCAGCCCGCTGCCTCGGGAGGGAGTTGGGCAGCCAGCTGTGCCCCCGGTCTCACTGCCCCCCTGCCCTGTGGGCTTCATCCCCACTGGTGTGTGGCCACTTTCTTGGAGAGACATTTTTTGGCCCTAATCATCCCTTCTCTTCCTCTCCTCTCTCTCTGGGCTCTTCCCAGGTGGCACAGTGATAAAGAATCTGCCTGCCAGTCTAAGAGAGGCAAGAGACATGGGTTCAATCCCTGAATCGGAAAGATCCTCTGGAGTAGGAAATAGTAACGCACCAAGTATTCCTGCCTGGAAAATTCCATGGACAGAGGAGCCTGGTGGGCTACGGTCTGTGGGGTCACAAAGAGTCGGACACGACTGAACAACTAACCCTACTACACTACAGGGTGTATGAAGATGCCATTTAATGGGGAAAGAGTAGGAAGAAATGGAAAGTTCTGTTTTGGACATGTCGGATGTGACATGCCCATGAACCGTGGCCAGTGGGCAAGTCATGGGGACTCCTCCGTAGGTGAATCTGGAGCACAAGGGGGTGGTTGCAGTGTGGTTGTCAAATCAGGAGATATTTAAAACAGGGAGACTGGATGAGATCACCAAAGCAGGGAATCCAGAGAGAGAAGGAGAGATGTTGACTCAGCGGTTTGTAAGCACTAATGAATGTGCATATGAGGCAGATATAAAATAAACCCATTGTGAAATCCTAGATTTAGGAAGAAACAAGATATATCAGCTTTTATAATCCCTATTTCTTCTGCCAAGTTTCATCATATCTAAGACTCATAATGGCTAAAGAATTTATGTCTGAGCTTCAGGGAAATAAAACCTTGGAGAAAGTATTTAGCTAAGATTCTCTCATGAATTTGTTAGTTGTTTAAGGATTTATGGCATTAGACATTGTAAACATCTCTGATAATCATACAATATTTGTAATACAAGTTTATTTTTGTATACACAAAATATTTATCATGTAATTTTTTGTTTCCAGATACCTGTAAGAATACCATGAAAACATACAATGAAACATTGATTTATTCTTTAAACACAATTTTTTCATTTTATTGTAGTTTGATTATGAAGAGTACTGTAAAATATTTGAAAATGACAGATGTCTTAAACAATTAAAAAGTTTTACTGTGATATTTTTTGTGAGAATGAGACAGAGGATGGCTGTGAATGTTAGATGATAAGAAGACCCACACCAAGAGGATTTTGCTTTTGTTACACTTTTAATGCTAATTCTATTAATAAGCAATTAAAAAGAGACCTTGAAACTGAAGAAACTCATGAAGTTAAAACTTGTGGAACTAGAAACTTTCAGGTGTGTGTCTGTTAGTCGCTCAGTCGTGTCTGACTTTTCTGCAACCCCATGGACTGTAGCCCACCAGGCTCCTCTGTCCATGGAATTCTTCAGGCAAGAATACTGGAGTGGGTAGCCATTCCCTTCTTCAGGGAGTCTTCCTGACCCAGGGATCGAGCCTGGGTCTTGTGCTTTGAGGACAGATTCTTTACTGTCTGAGCGTGCATCTGGAAGTAAAAGATGATGTAGGTATATTTTGGACTACTTCGTGTGTGTGTGTGTGTGAATTACTACTTATGAAGTGAGCTGATTTTTGAATATTAGTATTGAGTTGACCAGTTACTTAAAATCGCTTTCAGTATTTCTATCTGTTCTTTTGCCACAAGATTATTAAGAATATCAAAAACCTAAATCAGATCACTGAAATTAGTTAATAAGTCAAAGGCAAGTATGAGTTTAAACATACCAGTCAGTGGATCAGCTATTATGGTAACCTAATTTTTATAACTATCAGTTAATTATTCTTTCAAAGAAGAGACTTTCATGTGTTGGAAGATTCTACCTCATTAAAAGTGTCATTGGTAGAAAAGAACTCTGGGAGGAGCACTTCCATGGGCTGTAGTACCTTGAACTTTAACTCTCTGATTCCCTGTAGCACAGGTACATTGGATGTTTGCGGGTTTTTAGTTTTGTTTGATTTGAGTGTATGTGTGTTTAAATATAAAGTCAAAGGATTGTCACAAAGTAAGTAATGTTTTTAGTTTTAGTTTTCCAATGCCAAGCAGTATAAAGGCATGATACAACAATTTAACTTAGTGAAACCATTTGTCTGGAGCCAGAAATGAAATGGTTTGATTCTTTTTCTTCTTCCTCCACTCCTGCTGCTTCTCCTTTTATTGTAAAATTTAGCTTGACTAGGAATACCACAGAGGTAGAGATGATGAATGAAGAGTAAACTTGCCTATAAAACCAGCTCAAATATGGCATCTCAAATGAGGCCCGAATACACTCTAGACTGAAGTCACTCCCAAGTTGCTCTCTTGGACCTGAAGTGCGGACTTTTCCTAAGAGATTTATCCTATGCCTTTATTTTTTATTCTAAATATATATATATTTATTTTGGCTGCACTGGATCTTAGTTGCTGCTCACAGGCTTTTCTCTAGTTGGGGCAAGTGGAAGGCTCCTCTTCACTGTGGTGAGAAGCCTTCTCACTGAGGTGGCTTCTCGTGGAGCACAGACTCTGGAGTCCATGGGCTGCAGTAGGCGGCTCCTGAGCTCTGGAGTGTAGGCTCAGTAGCTGTGGTCCAAGGGCAGAGTTGCCCTATGGCATGTGGAATCTTTGAGACCAGGAATGGAGCCCATGTTCCCTGCAGTGCCAGGTGGATTCCCTGGACCACCAGGGAAGTCCTCTGCTGATGTTTTAGGTTGGGAGTTGGCAAACTGGCATACGGACTATATCCAGTTTGTTGCCTGTTTTTGTAGCACCTGTGAGCTAAGAACATTTTTATATCTTTAAATGATTGAAAACAGAAACAGAGGTAATATTTTGTCATAAGTGAAAGTGATAGGATCAAATTTGGTGCTTAAAAATAAAACTTTTTTTTTTTGGAACAAAACCATTCACTTACGTATCATCTTGGCTTTTTCATGCTAAAATGGCAGGATTGAGTTAAAAGAGGCCGTATAATCTGCAAAGCCTAAAATATTAACACTTATCTGACTCTTTACAGAAAAAACTTGCAGATGCCTGACTCAGAGGTCAGTAATGCCCTAGGGTCTTTAAGAATGAAGTACTAGAGGATGCACTTGCAAACAGCTGAATAAATGGATGACAAATGCCTATGAATATAATTCTTTTTAGGTTTAGCATTTTTGATGCTTAGCTTCTTTGTCATAATATCATTTCAATAAAACTATATGAAAATTTGGACAAAAAAATTGAATGAAATAAAAACAAAATCACTTATCCCCCACATTGCATTACTTAACATTCGACTCATTTATGTTTTGTTATCATTGTTTGGTTGCTAAGTCATGTCCTTTATGCTTTATTGAGATATCATCTACTCATAAAATTGGAAGTTATTTCAAGTCTACAATGCTATGATTGGATTCTTGACCTTATAAGTTGATTAACGCAGTCATCAAGAATTATCTTATGTGTGTGTTTGTGTCAGAACACTTAGTTCTAGTCCTTGCGTCTCTCTTTGCTGTTCAGGCTCTCAGTCGAGCTCACCTCTTTGTGACCCATGCGATGCAGCACGCCGGGCTCCCCTCTCCTTTGCTTCTCTTGAAGTTTGTTCAAACTCATGTCCATTGAATTGGTGATGCTGTCCAACCATCTCATCGTCTGTTGCCCGCTTCTCCTCCTGTTTTCAATCTTTCCCAGCATCAGGATCTTTTCCAGTGAGTTGGCTCTTGGATCATGTGGCCAAAGTGTTGGAGCTTCAGTTTCAGCATCAGTCTTTTCAGTGAATATTCAATGTTGATTTCCTTTAGGATGGACTGGTTGGATCTCCTTGCTGTCCAAGGGACTCTCAAGAGACTTCTCTAACACCACAGTTCGAAAGCGTCAATTCTGCAGAGCTCAGACTTCTTTACGGTCCAACTCTCACGTCTGAATATGACTGCTGGAAAAACCATAACTTTGACTATACAGACCTCTGTCAGCAAAGTGAAGTCTTTGCTTTTTAAGACACTGTCTTGGTTGGTCACAGCTTTCCTTCCAAGGAGCAAGCATCTTTTAATTTCATGGCTGCAGTCACTGTCTGCAGTGATTTTGGAGCCCAGGAAAATAAAGTCTGACACTGTTTCCATTTTTTCCCCCATCTGCTTGCCATGAAGTGATGGGACTGAATGCCTTGAGCTTAGTTTTCTGAATGTTGAGTTTTAAGCCAGTTTTTTCACTCTCCTCTTTCACCTTCATCAAGAGTCTGTTTAGTTCCTCTTCAGTAGTTTTGGCTCGAGGGCTCTAGAGTGCAGGCTCAGTTGTTGTGGCCCACGGGCATATTTGCCCCATGGCATGTGAAATCTTCTCAGACCAGGGATTGAACCCATGTTCCCTGCATTGGCAGGCAGAGTCTTGTCCACTGGACCACCAGGGAAATCCTCTACTTATGCTTTAGATTGAGGGTTGATAATCGGGCATATGGACCAGATCAAGTCTGTTGCCTATTTTTGAATGTTGAGTTTTAAGCCAGCTTTTTAGCAAATTTCAATTATATGGTACAGTGTTATCAACTGTGGTCGCCATGTTTTATATTGGATCCTCAGACCTTATTCATCTTTTACCAAACTCTGCCTATGTCTCCCACCCCAGGCAAACACTTTTCTACTATCTGTACCAGTGAGTTTGACTTTTAAGACCTACATATGAGTGGTACCATGCAGTATTTGTTTTTGTCTGACATCTCAATTAGCATAATGTCCTCAAGGTCCATGGCTGAATAATACCTCACTGTGTATAAACAGACCAGATCTTCTTTATCCATTCACTCATTTAGGTGTTCTTCCTATATCTTAGCTACTGTAAATAATTCTGCAGTGAGCAGGGAGTGCAGCTATCTCTTTGAGATACTGATTATATCTCCTTTGGATATAAACTCAGAAGTGGGATTACTGGATCATATGGTAGTTCTGTTTTTAATTTTTTGAGAAACCTCCATATTCTTTCTGTAGTGACTGTGCCAACTTATATTTCTAAACAGCGCCTGAGGGTTCCCTATTCTCCATATCTCCACTACTACTTGTCATTTCTTTTCTTTTTGGTGATAACCCTTCTAACAGATATGAGGTATTGTCTAATTGTGGTTTTGATATGAATTTTCCTGATGATCAGTGATGTTTAGCACCTTCTCATATAACTTTGGCCATATGTATGTATCTTCCTTGGAAAAATATCTATTCAGATCCTCTGCCTAATTTTTACTGGATTTTTTTTTTCTATTCAGTTATATGAGTTTTATGTATATGTTGGATATTAACTCCTTATCAGATATGTAATTTGCATATTTTTTCACTTCATAGGTTTTTCTTTTCATTTTGTTGATGGTTTCCTTTGCTATGCAGAAGCTTTTTTATTTAATGTAGTCTTTTTGTTTTTGCCTTGTTGTCTTTGCTTTTGGTGTCAAATCTAAAAAATAATTGTAAGATCAGTGTTAAGGAAGTTAAGTGATGTCGCTCAGTCGTGTCTGACTCCCTGCCTACCAGGCTTCTCTGTCCATGGGATTCTGCGAGCAGTACTGGAGTGGGTTGCCATTTCCTTCTCCAGGGAATCTTCCTGACCCAGGGATCGAACCTGAGTCTCCTGCATTGCGGACAGACACTTTACCCTCTGAGCCACCAGGGAAGCCCAACTATGTGTATTTCTAAGAGCTTTATAACTTCAGGTCTTACATTCAAGTCTTTAATTCATTTAGAGTATGATATTAATTTTTGTATATGATGTAAGATAGTGGTCCAGTTTTGTCTTCTTTGCATATGGCTGTCCAATTTTCCCAGCACTGTTTATGGAAGAAATTGTCTTTTCCCCATTGTTTATGCTCAGCTCCTTGAGAATTAATTGACCACATATATGTGGGTTTCTTTCTGGGCTCTCTAGCATGCTCCACTGATCTATGTTACTACTTTTATGCAAGCACCATGCTTTGATTATGACAACTTTGTAATATAATTTGAAATCAGAAAATTAGATGCCTCCAGCTTTGGTCTTCTTCCTCAAGATTATTTTGGCCATTTGGGTTCTCACATGGTTCTACACAAATTTTAGGGTTATTTGTTCTATATTTGTGAAAATTGCCTCTGGAATTTCAAAAGGGATTACACTGAACTGTAATTTGCTTTTATAGAATGGACAGTTTAACAATATCAGTTCTTCCAA
Organism: Antilocapra americana; assembly: GCA_007570785.1. Taxonomy (NCBI): domain Eukaryota; kingdom Metazoa; phylum Chordata; class Mammalia; order Artiodactyla; family Antilocapridae; genus Antilocapra; species Antilocapra americana. The sequence continues at coordinate 29,387,088 of ML663008.1, read as the reverse complement.
TCCATGAGCACAGATTATATTTCTATTTATTTGCTTCAGTTTCTTTTATCAATGTCTTGGTGCTTTCAAGATGAGGTTTTTCACCTAGGTTAAATATATTCCTAGGTATTTTATGATATCTGATGGAATTGTAAATGGGATTTCTTTTTAAAAATCTCTGATAATTCATTATATATGTTTATAAATACATCAGATTTTTGTATATTGATTTTATACCTGGCAACATCACTGAACTTGTTTATTAACAATTTCTTGTTTTTAGGTTTTCTGTATATAATACAATTTTTTCTAAAAATAAAGGCAGTCTTGCTGTTTTTCATCATTAGTGGGTGTTCACTTTTGTGCCAAATGCTTTGTCTGCGTCTATTCATATGATCACATGATCTTTATCTTTCATTTTGTTAATGTAGCGTGTCACATTGATTGATTTGTGGATATTGAACCACGCTTGATTCTGGTGCATAATCTTTTTAATGTATTATTAAGTCTGGCTTGCTAATAGTTGCTAACAGTTTGTTGAGGATTTCTGCATCTATAATATCAGGGATGTTGGCCTATAATTTTCTTTTCTTGTAGTGTCTTTATCTATTTTTTGTATTGAGGTAATGGTGACCTCATAAAATGAGTTTGGAAGTGTTAGCTCCTCTGGTTTATATCCTTTTGATTTTTATTCTATATGTTGCATTTTTTTTTGCATAAATGGGATATTTTATATATATGTATTTACTTGTATTTTTTGTTTTTTCACTTAATATATGTCTTTATATATAGTCATAGTTTCCATGAATACATTCATTTTTTATCATGTGGATAAATTATAATTTATACAATAATTTTATTGTGGACATTTGGGTTTTACATTAAATAATCCTATACTATATGACTTTTATACAAATATTTGGCTACATATATTCCTAGAAAAATACTAACTGGGTCAAGGTTTATTTTTGTGTTTTAGGAGAATGCCCACCATTTGTATATGGTAAAAACAAAGTTATTTTCCAGATAGGCTTTAAAAATGACTGCGTATCTATTTCATCTTTGCCACACTTAGCATGATTTTTAATGATTGCCAGGTGGCAATAGCGGTAAAGAATTGCCTCACGGTGCAATAGATGCAGGCTTGATCCCTGGGTCAGGAAGAGCCCCTGGGGGAGGAAATGAGTGTCAACCCACTCCTGTATCCTCTATCCCATGGACAGAGGAGCCTGGCGGGCTGCAGTCCATGGGGTCTCAAAGAGTTGGACGCAGCTAAGTGTGTGTTCACATGCACGTGTGCACACACACATAATGATTACCAATTAGCTATTAATTTAATGGTTGCCAATTATTTTAATAGTTGACAGGTTTAATGATTACCAGTATTTAAAGTATATTATTTTATTTTTCACCTATTTTACTATTAATGGGTTGAAAATCTTACATATATTTATTCTTCTATAAATTATTTATGTCCTTTACCTAATTTTTTGTAATGAGAAACTATTATTTGCATTTTTAAAGATTTATCTCCATATTAACATGAATGTTACATTTCTTACAGATATCATAACTAACTTGCATTGAAATTTTTTGTGTGTGGTTATTTTAAACATAGTATTTTACGTGGTTATGTAGTCGTTGTATTGACTTTTCCTTTTGTGATTTCTGTCTGTCTGTTTTAGTTTTGTAATTCCTTTTGCTTTGAAATTTCTCTCCAATGTAAGAATCAGCCAGGAATTTCCCTATATATTCATTGTGCCTTAAATGATTTCATTATTTGCATTTAACATATCTGTGTAGAATTTATTTTTTTGTGAGGTTAATAGCAAACTTGATTTTCCCCCCATATACTTTGCCAATTTTTCTAGAAACTTACATGGATAAACCCACACTCCTCAGTGGTTTATGATGTTTTCTTTGTAATACCAAAAAAAAAAAAATAGGTTTATCAGGATCTGTTTCAGGTCCTACTTTTGTGTTCTACTGACCTGCCTGCCAATTCTCTCTCTCTTTTTTTTTTTTCTTTTCAGGTCATGCTGTTTTTTAATTTAACACTTTGTAATAACTTTGTAAAACAAGTTACTACCCTATTCCTACCCACTGATCTCTTTTCACAAAATTTCCTTGGTCTGTTCTTTTTTGGTGGGGGGGCACAATAAGCATTGGGATTAGTCTTCTTTTAATCTCCTTTCTCAATTAAGGCAATAAAAACATTATCAGAGAAGTAGACTTTTTAATTTTTAGCTTGAAACTATATATTCAGTTTATTCATCTAACACCTTTATCAGCTTCTCTGATAACACATTTTAAAAACTGAAAATAAAACACAGTTCTGTTTCCAGTTTTCACATGCCTGAGGATGATTTTTTTTTTCCTTTTGCCATTTTTAACATTTTGGATTTTGTTCTATAATGGTATAGCTTAGCTGATCGATTGTGTTTTAGGAATTAAAAAATATTCCTCACTGAGTATTTGATGAGTGTTATGAAATATCTTGTTCTTTTGTTGTTGTTCTTGTATTATTTTTATTTCGTATAATCCTAAACTTGCAATCCAGCAAGACTTGGAGGGGGACCTGGAAAATATGGAACCCAAAATCTGCTCTGAGAATGTAGAATTTATATAGGATGATGCATACAGACAGGGATGATGGGTGATGCCCTGAGCTACAAAAGGAATGGACTGTTGGTTAAGGTAAAACACGAGTCAGATTTATTAGGGCTGTCCACGATGGGCAATGGTGGTGTTTCCTCTGGTCTTTCCTTTCCTAGCCCCACAGCATACCATGGCTTCCACAAAATATTTGTGTCTTCTTCACCTTGCCAGGAACCACGTGCTTGCCATTCAACCACTCTGTCTTGGCAATGCAGATGAAAAACTTGGGACCATTCATGTTGGGTCCAGCATTGCTATGGATAAAATGCCCAGGTCCTTGTGTTTCTGGATAAAGTTACCATCATCAAATTTCTCCCTAAGATGAACTTGTTGCCGTTGCTGTAATGGCATATGAAGTTCTCACCCTGGCACATAAACCCTACAATAATTCTTTGAAAGCAGGAACCCTTATAACAAATTTCTTTTCACCACTGCTCTGAGCACAACAGTTTTCTGCTTGTCTTGGAAATGTGTTTGAAAACAGCTGAAAGGAGATATGGCCTGCCCAAGAGCTCACTGGCAACGGCCACGTCAAAAAGCTTGGGGGTGATGGTGGGGGTGGTTGCCGACCGTGGCTGGACAACGTGTGGAGCTCCAGGAAGGTAGCCGTGGCATTTGTAAAGCTACCTTGTTTTTATACACATAGGTTTTTTTTTTTTCTAAAGTCAAAATAGAATAGTATAAAAGCTATTTCTAAAACATACTTGCATTTTATGTACAGCATTACCTTCCTTCATTCACACAGTACATTTTAGAGCCTCTTCACCATGAGCCAGGTACTACTGTTGTTGATGCTGAGGTTGTAGCAGGGAGCAAGATAATTCCAGCGGGGAAGACAAATATTACATAAACAAATACATAGAGGCATGTAATGTAGTATAGAAATATAAAGCAAAGTAAAAGGACAGAGGATGGAAAAGGTGAGGGTGACATTCTTGTGTAAGGTGATCAGGAAAGTCCTTTGGGGAGCATTAGCTGGTGTTTACAGACACTTGAAAGGAATGAGGGAGTAAGTTATGAGAGAGTCAATTCTTAAGTAGGTTGATAACAAATCCTAGGAGAAAAGGATAAATTTTTTTTTCTACTTTGCTTTGTCTTAGTCACATTTTTTTTTTCTTAAGCTCTGAGTTGTTATGGCAATGATCTGTTTCTTCTGAGACTAACTTTCTTTAAGCCCAGAGCTAATGATTACATAACAAAAGCAAGGCAGCTTGCTCAAGGATTTGTTTTCCTTAAGCTCTGTGCTAATAACTGTATAACAAGACTCTTATCTTGCTCCAGGACCTGTTTCTCCTTCTTAACAAGAATCTTCTAACTAATCCTGTTATCTTAAAATGTATATTGTGGGAGTGCATCTGGTAAGACCTTTAAAATCTTGAGACATTCTTTTAATCTATTCTTAGTAACCAATGAAAAAAGTATATACAGCTCCACCTAAACTACTAAGCAGGCAGAGAGTGCTGCACTGTTCTGATGTCTCTGTCAGAAGCTTCTGGATCCCTTTTTCGCTGTAGTAAACCTTTTGCCACATGCTAAAGTCTCTTCGGAGATCACAGATCTGACACAGTTCACCATAAGCTATCAGTTATATAGGTAGTGGATTCATCAAGAAGATTAGTGTATCCAGAGGGGAGTGAGTGAGTCAGAAAGCAGTGGGAGATGAAGTCAGAGAAAGGGGTCAAATGAAAGAGTTGGATTTTATGAGTATGAGAAGCTGTTGGAAGATCCTGAGCAGGAGAGTAACACAATTTGATGTGTCAGTAGTATCTCTCTGGCTGCCAATAAAATAAGTGAATGATGATGCTATTCACTAAAATCACTGGGAGAGCAGTAGATTTTGGAGTGGTGGGAATCATAGTACATTGGGAAGTACCTATTAGTCACTTGTTGTTTAGTCACTAAGTCATGTCCAACTCTTTGCAACCCCATGGACTGCAGCACGCCAGGCCTCCCTGTCCTTCACTATCTCCTAGAGTTTGTTCAAACTCATGTCCATTGAGTTGGTGATGCTATCTAACCATCTCATCCTCTACTACCCTCTTCACCTTTTGCCTTCAATCTTTCCCAGCATCTGCGTCTTTTGCAATGAGTCCCCTCTTCACCTTAAGTAGCCAAAATATTGGAGCTTCGCATCAGTCTTTCCAATGAATATTCAAAATTGATTTCCTTTAGTATTGACTGGTTTGATCTCCTTGCAGTCCAGGAGACTCTCAAGAGTCTTCAACACCACAATTCAAAAGCATAAATTCTTAGGAACTCAATCTTCTATATGGTCCATTCGTACATGACTGCTGGGAAAGCCATAGCTTTGTCTTATATGGACCTTTGTAGGCAAACTGATGTCTTTAATTTTTAATACACTGTCTAGGTTTGTCATAGCTTTCCTTTCAAGAAGTAAGCATCTTTTATACAGGTGATGACTGTGGATTGAAAAGCCAAGTGGTCCCAAGACTGACCTTCAGAACACAGCAGTATTCAGAAGTCAGAGATAACACAGAGGCAGTAAAGAAAACTAAAGGTAGTCAGTGAAATGTAGGAGAGAGAGTCAGAGAGTGGTCACTGATGAAGAAGAGTTTCAATGAGGAGATGATCAGCTGTGTGAAAGCAGCTGAGCAGTGTACAAAATAAGGGCCCAGTCTTGATTGTTAGATTTGATAAGACCTTGTCACTGGTGAACTTGCCAAAATTGTATTCAAGAGTGGCATATTTGATTCCACTGTGGTTCCCAGTGCTGAATCCAGCTTCCATTGAAATATTATAACCCTGGTTTTGCCATCATTGATGTGCTTAGTCACTCAATCGTGTCCAACTCTTTCCAACCCCATGGACTATAGCCTTCCAGGCTCCTCTGTCCATGGGGGTTCTCCAGGCAAAAATACTAGAGTGGGTTGCCATGCCCTCCTCCAGGGGGCCTTTCCAACCCAGGGAGCAAAGCCAGGTCTCCCACATTGCAGGTGGATTCTTTTCTATCTGAGTCACCAGGGAAGCCCAAGAATACTGGAGTGGGTAGCCTGTCCCTTCTCCATGGGATCTTCCTGACCCAGGGATTGAGCTGGGGTCTCCTACTTTGCAAGTGGATTCTTTAGCAGCTGAGCTACCAGGAAAGCCCTGATTTAGCTGCTGCATTCATGACGGGCCAATGTAAAAAGTGCTTCAATGTAAAAAGTTATTTTGCGTTTCTTTCTTCTTCTTCTCTTCTTTCTGTTTGAAGATCTGTGTGTGATCTGTTGTGTCAGTAACCTTGGTTCTTCAAACTAGTTCATGCTCATGGTAGAAATTTTGGAAATTGTTGTTTTTCTGTCGCTAAGTCATGGCCAACTATTTGCGACCCATGGACTGCAGCATGTCAAACTCCCCCGTCCATCAGTACCTCCCAGAGTTTCCTCAAATTCATGTCCATTGAGTCAGTGATGCTATCAAACCATTTCATCCTCTGCTGTACCCTTCTCCTCTTGGCCTTCAACCTTTCTGGGTCTTTTCCAATGAGTGGGCTCTTTGTATCAGGTGACCAAAGTATTTGAGTCTAAGCTTCAGCATCAGCTCTTCCAATAAATATTCAGGGTTGACTTCCTTTAGGATTGGCTGATTTGATCTCCTTGCATTCCAAGGGACACCCAAAAGTCTTCTCCAGCACCACAGTTTGACAGCTCAGCTTTCTTTATGGTCCAATTCTCACATCTGTACATGACTACTTAAAAAACCATAGCTTTGACTGTATGGACCTTTGTTGGCAATGTGATGTATCTGCTTTTTAATACATTGTCTAGATGTGTCCTAGCTTTTCTTCCAAAGAGCAAGCTTCTTTTAATTTCATTACTGCAGTTACTGTCCACTATGATTTTGCAACCCAAGAAAATAATATGTGTCATTGCTTCTACTTTTTCCCCTTCTATTTTCCATAAAGTCATAGGATTGGATGCCAAGATCTTAGATTTCTTAATACTGAGTTCCAAGCCAGCTTTTTCTGTCTCCGCTTTCACCCTCATCAAGAATCTCTGTAGTTCCTCTTCACTTTGTGCTGTTAGAGTGGTGTTATCTGCATATTTGAAGTTGTTGATATATCTCTCAATAGCCTTGATTCAAGCTTTTGATTGATGCAGCCCGGCATTTCACATGATGTACTCTGCATAGAAGTTAAATGAGCAGGGTGACAGTGGATAGCCTTGCCGTTTCCTTTCCTCTGTTTGAAACAGTTTTGTTCCATGTTGGGTTCTAACTGTTGCTTCTTGACCCGCAGACAAGTTTCTCAGGAAGTAGGTAAGGTGGTCTGGTATTCCCACCTCTTTAAGAATTTTCCACAGTTTGTTGTGATCCACACAGTGAAAGGCTTTAGTGTACTCAGTGAAACAAAAACTAAAAGTGTGTGAAAGTGTTAAATCACTCAGTCACGTCTGACTCTTTGCAATCCCATGAACTGTAGCCCACCAGACTCCTCTGTCCATGGGATTTTCCAGGCAAGAATAGTTGAGTGAGTTTCCATTCCTTTCTCCAGGGGATCTTCCTGACCCAGGGATGAAACTTGGGTCTCCTGTATTGCAGGCAGATTCTTTACCATCTGAGCCACCAGCGAATCAGAAGTAAATATTTTTCTGGAATTTCCCTGCTTTCTCCATGACCCAACGAATGTTGGCAATTTGATCTCTGGTTCCTATGCCTCTTTGAAATTTTGGAAGTTAAAATAAGAAAAAATGTTATTTAATTTTAAACTTTATTTATAAAGTGTAGCCTTTTTTCCCTAGGATTTTTGGTGTTTGATCACTCAGGTTTTCAGGTTGGGCTCTAAGGCTTCTATACAGAGACCACTGAATTAAGTGTGATATGATTGCCCAGTAGTATATAAAGGACAGTGTTAATAACAATATATCACCCTATGACTCTAAATTGATTTTTGGGTTTCAGGGTGCCAATGTGATTGGCTGGGCAGGCACCCAGTTGTTGAAGAGGACACCTTTCCAGAGGGAGGCTATGCAGGTGATGGGAAGGCAGATGGATCCAATCTGTTTGTAGAATATGAAAACATGTTTTCAAGAGCCATTGTTCCCATTTTGTCCCATGACATATTCAGGGATTTCCCTGGTGGCTCAGATGTCAAAGAATCTGCCTGCAATGTAGGAGATCCAGGTTTGATCCCTGGGTCAGGAAGATCCCCTGGAGAAGGGAATGGTTACCCACTCCAGTATTCTTGCCTGGAGAATTCCATGGATAGAGAAGCCTGATGGGCTACAGTCCACAGGGTTACAAAGAGTTGGACATGACCGAATGACTAAAACTTCAGCTTTTCAATATGACATTTTCATATGGAAAAATCCTTACCCAGATGTTAAAAAGAAGGAAGTGGTAAAAATTCTTTAAATTTCAGGAAGCTAGTAATGGAGTCAAGGAGGTATTAATATTTTATTAATAACTTGCATCTTTATAATGTCTCCATTAAATTAGTTAAAGGTCAAACTGGGAGACTGGGAGGGAGAACAGTTTTGAGTCAGAATAAGTTTAAAGTTAAAGCTATCAAATTCCTTTCAGTCAAAAACAGGCAAATTGAGATTGAGAGGAGGAAAACAAGGAAATCATTGAGGATACTGTAATGGGACTCTTTGAGTAGATTTAAGGATGAGATCCTCCCAAGGTTTCCTCTAGATCTCCAATTTAGCACCACAGGACTGTGATCATAGACTCTAATCAGAAGCTTCTTTCTCTGAAGCAGCTATCTCTTGATGAAAGGGCCCACTGAGCTTACTTACTCAATAGTCAGAATTTTCTCTTAAAGACTTGGCAAAGCCATTTCTATTATTTTAAATTACCTAAATTTTATGTGTAAAGTCAGTGGAAACTGGAAAATGTAGACCTCTTAAAAATGCCAAATTATATGTAGATTTTCAAGACCAATTATTAGTGAGTAAGGCCACTATTTTTTAGGGAGTTGAATAAAGAGAAGAGGAATACTTTATAATTGCATGATTCTGAAACTTAGAATCTGAACTGATAACATAAACTGATATCAGCACTCTTGTCCTACTTTTGATTCCATATATTTTGCTTGCCAGAAGTCCAAATAAGAAAAAGGTCTTGAAATAGGAAATAAGGAAACTTATTTTATACAAGCCATGTTACTTGTTAATATGGGCTATTCTAGGCTGAGAATGAATTTTAGAATTTTAAGTTCATTGTACTTATCTTCCAATCAAGCCAAAGTTATTGAGAGTACCATATGGTTTTAGAAGATATGTTTGGTGTCTTTGGAAACTTGAGGCTACTAAATCATTAACAGCTGACAGAATGGAGTAGACCAAATGTACTTGGAATTGAGTTCTTTGTAGTGGGGAAGTTTGTGGATTTCCTGGTTCAGCCCATCTGATGAGAAGAATAACTCACAAATATGTTAGCTAGTTGCACAAGACGAATAATTTTGCCTGAGAATATGACGTTGATGAGAGTAAAGATAAATATAAAAGACTGTGTCATCAGCTGAAAAAAATTAAAGAGGGAAATAATATTGCCAATTTTAAAATGTTTCATCAGGTTCAGGGCCAGATAATTCTTTGTTGTAGGTTCTGTTCCTTCATGGTTTAGCAGCATCTCTGGCTTCAACTCCTGAGATGCCAGTAAAACTCTTTCCCCAGTTGTGAAAATCAAGACCGTCTCCAGACAATGCCAAATGTCCTCATGAGGGCAAACTTGTCCCTGAGCGAGATCCACTAGGCGAGGCAGAGATAACCCCCAAAGTCACATGCAGTTACATGGTCAAGATTGAATAGGATGAATAGGCAGATTTTTGAGGACTTGTGCTTATTGAGTGTGTTATTGGGATGGCATTTCATTTGGGAAACATAACAATTAAGGTTTAGCTTCTATTGTATATTGTACTGATGAAAGATAGACTGTTTTTTTCAATACAGAGGTTAAATGAGAACAGTAGGTCTACTAAAAATATGGGTGATTAACTGGCTTCTATTTCACTTCCCTCCAAAAAGCCTGACAGAAATATGTAGAACTGCCAAAATGAAATCAGTAGTGGGATAACACTGGGGAGACTGCTTAGGGCCTGACTTTCCGTTTGCTTAAATTTTACTACATGGAGAGGCCGCTTGGTGACTTATGTAATCTCACATGCATGTCTTCATAGAGAGACAGAGTGGCGTTCAAGGCTGAGACTGTGCTCACCAAATGCCTGGGCAGTCATCGACTTTTCCCAGTCTCCGTCTGAGTTCGGTTGGGGCCATGTAACAAACTTTCCAGGGAAGTGTGAGCCGAACCTAACTTATGGGCTGAGGAAGCTAAAATCCGGAGTGTGTCTCCCACTCTCTCCTCCCCTTCATAGTGGCTTTGGGGGCCTCACCAGGACGTGTCCTGTGAACCGAAGCAGAGCTGCTCCTTCCTTTCATTGTCTCTGTTCTTTACTGTCTTACTTTGGAATGTCTTTTAGTTGGACAGTGGACTCTCTGAATTGACCTGCTTAATTCTCCTATTTCCAGTGGTCGTCACTTTATTTTTCTGTGTTTTGGAACTCAGTTGGGCTTTGGCCGTGGGGAATAGAAGGTTCAGCTGGGACTCAAGAGCACAAGCATCAGTGTCAGTTGCCTTTCTTCATGTTAGTGATACTCTGGTGAGAAAGCCACGTGCTTATGAAGCAAACGTCATATGATGTTACTTATGATCTAGCAACTTCTGTATGAATGAAAGTTAGTGGATTTGAGGAGTATTATTTCAGTAAAGGGTAAAGTGATGAAATGACAAGGAGTGACAAGGACTGCATGATGTTTAGTAGCGTGTAGTCTGCTGTTCAAATGCCTGAATTTGAATCCTAGTTTTGACCTTTTTTAGCTGTGTGATCTTTGGCAAGTTATATTACCTCACTGAGCCTGACTTTCCTTGTCTGTAAAACAGAATTTATTAAGGTTATAAGCTTGAAATATATGTTAAGCAATTAGGATAGTACGTGTTCTGTAACACACAGTTCTTATTCTTCTTTTCTTTCTCCTTCTTCCTCCTCCTCTTCTTTCTCCTCCTCCTTTTGGTTGCTCTTTCCTTAAAGTGCTTCCTTTATTGCCAGTGCTATCTAGATGTTTGTTATCACTAGTTAATTGTGTTGCAAATCAAAAGAATTTTACCAAGCCTATGAGTGCAAGAATATTTTAAGTTCTATTAATAGTCTGTTGTATTTCTAACTGTATACTCCAATGGTTAGTGTAAATAAGTTAGCAGTGAAGTCTCTCAGTCATGTCCCACTCTTTGCGACCCCATGGACTGTAGCCTCCAAGGCTCCTCTGTCCATGTAATTCTCCAGGCAAGAATATTGGAGTGGGTTGCCATTTCCTTCTCCACGGGATCTTCCTGACCCAGGGATTGAACCAGGGTCTTCCGCATTTCAGGCAGGAAGCCCATGAATAAGTTAAGTGCTTTCATAATTCTAATTGCTTTCTCTTTTCTACCAGGCATATGATCACTGCTAACATAAATGATACTCTGGTTAAAGAGAAAGTTGCCCTTTCCTCTGAGCAGTCTCAGCTCCATGTCAGCGCACCCGTTGGCCAGCAGAACGCAGGCTGGATTTCACCCTGCATGCGCTCTGGGCAAGGCAGCTCTGTGTAGCGTTCAGTCTGCATGACTGTTTGGGGCACTGGTGGGGGCATTACACCTGGAAGGAAATCTGTCCTAGGAAAGTCAAAGCTCATGCTCCCAGGTGAATCCTGTTAACTGGATTGGCTCTTAGTAGTTGTGCCTGATTTCTTTGTCCTTGTTGCTGTGAAAGGGTGAAGGTAAGTGTTAAGCTCATCATTTGAAGGGTTTGAGAATGAGCGGGAATCCACAAGTTATCAGGTAGTGAGCATCTAGATTTAAACCCTTGAAATCGGATGAGATCACTTAGGTATAGTGAGTGGAATAGGAAGGCAAATGGACCAAGAAACTCAGACTTTCAGAGATCATATAAAAGTATAGGAATGGGCAGAGGAGACTGAAAAGGACACCTTAAAAAGGGAGGGGGAGAGTGGGGGTGTACTGTCACAGAACGTAAGAGGAGAGGGGGAAAACCAAGCCTACAGTTTGGCCACTTGCTGTGGAGAGCCGGCTCATTGGAAAAGACCCTGATGCTGGGAAAGACTGAGGGCAGGAGGAGAAGGGGACGACAGAGGGTGAGACGGTTGGATGGCATTGCCGGCTCAGTGGACATGGGTTTGAGCAAACTCCAGGAAATGGTGAAGCACAGGGAAGCCTGGCATGCTGTGGTCCATGGGGTCAGAGAGAGTTGAACAAGACTGAGTGACTGAACAGTAACAACACTTTGTGAACAGCTGTTTGGGTCACTTGGTTGTGTGCATTAGGATGGTGATTTGCAGTCCATTGAAAGGCCACGCTGGCATTCCTCTCTCCTCACTGATCAACCTTCTGTCTCCTAGGTGAAAGCCTCCGATGCAGATGCAGGACTGTATGGCTTTGTTGAGTACTCTCTTTATGCTGGATTCCAAAGCTACGAAGCACCTCAAGCATTCCAGATAGACCCACATGATGGGCGCATCTGTGTTTCTCAAGACACCGACAGGGAAAGAGATCCAGCCACCTATGATCTCTTGGTGAAAGCTAAGGATGGCGTGAGTCTTTATCTGTGAAATTTTACACATGCTCAAAAGTGAACCACTCTGTGTGCATTTGAGAGTACCAAGGATTAACAATCAACAACTGGCCGATCTTGTGTCATAAATCACTACCTCTTTCCTCTGCTGCAGTGTTTGGAAGCGGATACCAGACATATCATTTCGTTTGTAAATAATTCAGTAATAGCTCTAATGGATAGTGACTTTTAAAAACACAAGTACAGTACATTAGCAGTAATTCTTTATCTAATATATAATTCCATTTAAAATTTACTGGATTACAAAAAAAGATGACAAACTTTTAATAGTTGGCATGTTTTAATTAAGATCCAAATTAGCCCACAAGTGAATTTGATTGCTATATTCCTCAAATTTCAATCTGTAACAGTTAGCCCTCCACCTAGTTCCCCTCACCTTTTCTCCTACAGTCTTTATTTTTGGAAAAAATCTGATCACTTGGCCTATAAAATTTTCATATTCTAAATGAGGTTGATTGCATCACTTGAGATTCATTTAATGTTTTCTTTTATCACAATTTCCATAAAATGGCATTTTGAGCTAGAGACTGAGGAACTGTGGCTTTATTCAGGTGGTGCCCTGTGCTTCTTATTGCATCAGCAGACACATGCCATTATTTCACTAGTGGGGTGAGTCTTGAATTCTGTTATTTTTTGCATTTGTTATCTGAAATTCTTCAATTAAGAAGAATGTTCTCTCATCAACTATTTGATTGACCTGAAGCATAATTCTTCAAGAAAGACAGGATAATGCTTGATTATTTCACTTTATTTTACCAGTTTTTTAAATAATGAGTGATACATTTATTATCTTCAAACATTACTGATGATTTTTTTCTTACTTTGATTATAAATTCTTGACTTCATTATTATTATTTTTTGTATATTTGATGTGTTTCTTTCATTGCTCTGGTAAAGAATCCACCAGCAATGAAGGAGAGCCCAGTTCGATTTCTGGGTTGGGAAGATCCACTGGAGAAAGGATAGGCTACCCACGCTTGTATTATTGGGCTTCTCTGGTGATTCAGACAGTAAAGAATCTGCCTGCAAGGCAGGAGACCTGGTTTCGATCCCTGGGTTGGAAAGACCAGGAGGAAGATCTGATGACCACGTACTCCAGTATTCTTGCCTGGAGAATCCCCATGGACAGAGGTGCCTGGTGGGCTACAGTCCCCAGGGTCACAGAGTGACACGACTGAGTGGCTGAAGCACCGCACAGTACATATATTGCTGACCTTGTCTGTTCCAATGTTCATGTTAATTGACTGTCGTCTGAGCCACCAGGGAAACCCTAAGATCTGTAGGGGCACCTGTGATTTGGCTCTTATGTCTTTTTCGGGTAAACTTTTAAACTAACATATAAAGTACATACAGAAGATTGCACAAATCATTAACTGTATAGCTCAATGGATTTTTTGCAAAATGAAAGCATATGCGTAGAAGCCCCTCTCTGGGCTTCTTACTGTGACCATCCCTCCTGCCCTTTAAGGATAATCTCTATTGATTTCTACCACCAAACATTACCTGTTTCTAAGCTTTCAGTGAATGATTTCACGCAGTATGTGTTTTTATTGTTTCTTTTGCAGGATGTTATTTGTGACCATCAGTCGTGTGATTGGAGGTAGCAGTAGTTCATTCATTCTCATTGGTTTATAGTGTTCTTTTATGTGAATTTACAATAGTTTTTAATCTGTTTTGTAATTGATGGAATCCATTTTAGGCTATTGCAAGTGGGATTTCTATTCTCTCTTATATATGTAATTTATTGAACACATGTAAACATTTGTATTGGGCATATATTTAGTATGGAATTACTACATCATCAGAAAATCAAACAACTTTTCAAAATACTTTTACCAGTTTATACTCCCACCGATTTCATTTGTTCCATATCCTCCCCAGCATTTGATAATTAGTGTCATTTTAGTGATAGCAGTTCTGTACCTGCATGGTAGTATGTCACATTGGAGTGTGCATTTCCTTGATAACTAATGAATATTTAATTTTTAATTATAAAATTATAATGAAAATTTTAATATATTTTTCATATATTTATTGGCTATTTCTATAACTGGTTTTGTAAAGTGTCTAATTCTTTACCAATTTTTTCTTGTACTGTTGGCTTCTTTTGTTATTGATTTGTATGAATTCTTTACATTTCTGGGATGCACACCCTTTGTTAGATACACTAATGCACCTATTTTTTCCAGTTCTGTGACTTGCCTCTTTTTTTCCTTAATGGAGTTTTTTGAGGAATAATAATTCTTAATTCCAATATAACTCAGTTTATCCATTTGTTTCCCTTTACCGCCAATACTTTTTCTATCCCTTTAAAGTATTTGCTTTATATTAGGGACATTAAGGGCTTCCCTGGTGGCTCAGACTGTAAAGAATCTACCTGCAATGCCAGAAACTCGAGTTAGATCCCTGAGTCAGGAAGATCGCCTGGAGGAGGAAATGGCTACCCACTGCAGTAGTCTTGCCTGTGAATCCCTTTGACAGAGGAGACTGGCAGGCCATGGTCCATAGGGTCGCAAAGGGCTGGGCACTACTGGAGTGACTTAGCACAGTGCACAGGGACATTAAGATATTTTCTTTCAAAGACTTAATTGTTTTACCTTTTGCACTTATTATTTCAGTCTCATGGAGGAAGTGTCATTTTTTCCCAGTGTGGCTATTCAGTTGACCCAGCACCGTTTGCTGAAATGGTCAGTCATTCCTCCTAGGTTTAGAAAAGGCAGAGAAGCTATGGATCAAATTGCCAACATTGGCTGGATCATAGGGTAAACAAGGGGATTCTCGAAAAACATCTATTTCTGCTTCATTGATGATGCTAAAGCTTTTGACTGTGTGTATAACAACAAATTAGAAAATTCTTAAAGAAATGGGAATACCAACATCACTCATTATCAGAGAAATGCAAATTAAAACCACAATAAGGTACCATTTCACGACAGTCAGAATGGCTGCTATCCAAAAGTCTATAACCAATAAATGCTGGAGAGGATGTGGAGAAAAGGGAACCCTATTACACTGTTGGTAGGAATGCAAACTAGTACAGCCACTATGGAGAACAGTGTGGAGATTTCTTAAAAAACTGGAAATAGAACTGCCATATGACCCAGCCAATCCCACTGCTGGGCATACACACCTAGGAAACCAGAATTGAAAGAGACACAGGTACCCCAATGTTCATCCCAGCATTGTTTACAATAGCCAGGACATGGAAGCAACCTAGATGTCCATCAGCAGACAAATGGATAAGGAAGCTGTGGTACATTTACACAATGGAATCTTACTCAGCCATTAAAAAGAATACATTCGAATCAGTTCTAATGAGGTGGATGAAACTGGAGCCTATTATACAGAGTGAAGTAAGCCAGAAGGAAAAACAACAATACAGTATACTAACGTATATATATATATGGAATTTAGAAAGATGGTAAGGAGAACCCTGTATGCGAGACAGCAAAAGGAACGCAGATGTATAGAACAGTCTTTTGGACTCTATGGGAGAGGATGAGGGTGGGATGATATGCGAGAATGGCATTGAAACATATAAACTATCATATGTGAAATGAATCACCAATCCAGGTTTGATGTATGATATAGGGTGCTCAGGGCTGTTGCACCAGGATGACCCAGAGAGATGGAATCTGGAGGGAGGTGGGAGGAGGTTTATGGAAGGGGAACACATGTATACTCATGGAGGATTCATGTCAATGTATGGCAAAACCAACACAATAATGTAAAGAAAAAAGTCTTTCCTGAATTTGTTACCAAAAAATTAATTAATTAATTAATTTTTTAAAAAAGGAATGGGGATACCAGACCGTCTTAGTTCAGTTCAGTTGCTAAGTCATGTCTAACTCTTTGCAGCCCTATGGACTGCAGCATGCCAGGCTTCCCTGTCCAGTACCAACTCATGGAGCTTCCTCAATCTTATGTCAGTTGACTTGGTGATGCCATCCAACCATCTCGTCTCTGTCGTTCCCTTCTCCTCCTGTCTTCAGTTTTTCCCAGCATCAGGGTCTTTTCCAATGAGTCAGTTCTTTGAATCAGGTGGCCAAAGTATTGGAGCTTCAGCTTCACCATCTGTCCTTCCAATAAATATTCAGGACTGATTTCCTTTAGGATTAACTGGTTTGATCTCCTTCCAGTCCAAGGGACTCTCAAGAGTCTTCTCCAACACCATCGTACCAGTGTCCTGAGAATCCTGCATGCAGATCAAGGAGCAAAGTGAACTGGGCATGGAATAACTGAATGGTTCAAAATTGGCAAAGGAGTATGGCAAGGCTATCTATTGTCACCCTGTTTATTTAACTTCTGTCATGTGAAATGCTGGGCTTTACAAATCACAAGCTGGAATCAAGATTGCCGTGAGAAATCTCAACAACCCCAGATACGCAAATTATACTACTCTAGAGACATAAAGTGAAAAGTGCCTCTTGATAGGATGAAAGAGGAGAGTGAAAAATCTGGGTTAAAACTCAACATTAAACTAAGATCAAGATATCCAGTCCCATCACGTCATGTCAAATAGATGGGGAAAAAGAGGCAACAGTGGCAGATTTATTTTCTTGAGCTCCAAAGTCACCGCGTATGGTGCCTGCAGCCATGAAATTAGAAGACACTTACTGCTTGGAAAGAAAGCTATGATAAACTCAGACAGCATATTAAAAAACAGAGACATCACTTTGCTGACAAAGTCATATAGTCAATGCTATGGGTTGCCCAGTAGTCATGTATGAATGTGAGAGTTAGACCATAGAGAAGGCTGTGTACCAAAGAACTGATGCTTTTGAATTGTGGTGCTAAAGAAGACTCTTCAGAGTTCCTTGGAATGCAAGGAGATCAAACTAGTCAATCCTAAAGGAAACTAACCCTAAGTATTCATTGGAAGAAATGTTGCTGAAGCTGAAGCTCCAAAACTTTGGCCACCTGCTGTGTAGAGCTGACTCATTGGAAAAGACCCTAATTCTGGGAAAGATTGAAAGCAATAGGATAAGGGGGTGGCAGAAGATGAGATGGTTAGATAGCATCACTGGTTCAGTGGACATGAACTTGGGCAAACTCCAAGAGATAGTGAGGGACAGGGAGGCCTGATGGGCTGGAGTCTATAGGGTTGCAAAGAGTCCAACACGACTTAGTGCCTGAACAATGAACAACATTCATGTAGAAACTCACATGAAAGGAAAGTCATTTAACTCAATAAAAGTACCATGGTCTATTTGTTTAGATTTTACCAATCCCTGTATATGTTGTTTCAGGAATGTTTTGCTTCTATGGTAGAAACGAAAACAGTAGTAGATAGAGGGGTTTAAGTTAATTTAAGTCTATGTGATTATTTAAATCTCAGTATATACATATAGAAATATTTACCCAAGTCTTCAGAAATGTGGTATTAATAGACTTTGTGACAGTTGTAAAAGGCATCCTAGGATTAAATAACCAGTTTAAACCCAATGCTGCAGTAGTTGAACATCTGTTTCTAATTATTGGTTATCTTAATAGAAATAAGATCACTTGATGCCAGAAATTTTTTACTGCCAAAAGAAAGAGTGCATCAGTTAGGAACACTGGCAGTAGAATAAAAAAGAATCAATCTGGCTATTTAATTTAAACCTCCTTGCCCATTTCTTTGTGCTTCCATATTGAACCCTACTCTACACACTTATGAAGAATGCTTTCTTTCCCTCTCAGCTCACCATTCTCTATTGCAACATTCAAGTTCCTCTTTAACCACACCATGCCTCCATAAAGCTTTCCCAGACTGAACAAAAGAGACGCTTCCTTTCTCCAGCTGTAAAAGGTATTCAATTGTCAGGATAACTAAGAAAGTGTGTAAGACCGTGTAGCAACTTTTGTTAGTTTTTAGAAATCAAAGAAGAGGCATTCTTCAAGATAGCTATGGTCTATATGTTTGTGTTCCCCTCAAATTCATATTTTGAAGTCCTAAAACCTCCAAGGTGATGTTAAGAGATGGAGCCTTTGGGAGGTGATTAGGTCATGGAGGTGGAGCCCTCATGAATGGAATTAGTGCCCTTGTGAAAGAAGCCGCAGAGAGCTCCTCAGCGTCTCTGCTGTTTGAGGACACAGCAAGAAGTCTTGGACTTCACCAGAAACCAGCCATCTTGGCACCCTAATTGCAGACTTCTAGCCTCCAAAACTGTAAGAAATAAAGTTCTATTGTTTATAAGCCATCCCTCTATGGTATTTTGTTACAGACAATGGCGTATGTGAGTATTCTGTACAATGTTGTATGTATAGGACATTCCTCTATAAAAACTCTTTGTTTTGTAGATGGAAAACCCTCCAACACAGTACAACATACTCTTGTTTTGTTGGGATAGAAACATCCTTCCTGTGGGGACTTCATCCTCTTGTTGAGGTGATATCCTAAGCCCAGCTCTGTTATAGATGGGACCTGGTCTGTACCCTTCCTGGCTTAATATAGATTTTATTATTATTCATATATTATTAAGGAGATGGCTGCCATTGAAAAAGCAGTTTATTATACTCACAGATAGCAAGAGGAGGGGCATGCCACATTATGAGAGGGAGTGTAAGTAGTATATGCACAACGGAAAGCACTGGGGTCAATCAGAAAGCAGAGGAAAGAGGAAAACTTTGGGTAAGGGTCTTTGTGGTGGTTTTGGAGGGAAGGAATGGGAGTAGCAGAATAAGCAGGCTGAAGATTGGCTAGATTGAATAGTCTCAGTAGCCTGGGGCATAAAAACTGTCTCTAGTTACCTGGTACCTGGCTAGGGGGTGATTAGGACAGTTGATTATGGGGTGATTAGGGTGGGTGATGGGGCTTCCCAGGTAGCCTAGTGGTAAAGAATCTGTCTGCCGGTGCAGGAGTTAGCAGGGCAGGTGATTATGGGATGATCAGCTCAGAGTGTAGAGAGCTAGTACAGGAGGTGGTTGAGAGTGTTGTTTACATTGGAAAGCCACTCTTACCTGATCCTGGCAGACCCTCCAGGACAATCAAGGCCCCAGATGTCAGAGCATCAGGATACAGAAAAAGAACATGCAGCCAATGCAGATTTTTCCCAGAAACAATGTCAAAGGGCTGATGAGAACCCTGGTAGGTGTCAGAATACACAAAATAAAACCTTTGCAGCTATCTTGTCTTGCTCCAATTTGTTGGAAGTAATATCCAAAGGTTTTAGAAAAGGCAGAGGAACCAGAGATCAAATTGCCAACATCTGCTGGATCATTGAAAAAGCAAGAGAGTTCCAGAAAAACATCTATTTTTGCTTTATTGACTATGCCAAAGCTTTTGACTGTGTGGATCACAATAAACTGTGGAAAATTCTGAAAGAGATGGGAATACCAGACCATCTGACCTGTCTCTTGAGAAACCTGTATGCAAGTCAGGAAGCAACAGTTAGAACTGGACATGGAACAACAGACTGGTTCCAAATAGGAAAAGGAGTACGTCAAGGCTGTATATTGTCACCCTGTTTATTTAACTTATATGCAGAGTACATCATGAGAAACTCTGGGCTGGATGAAGCACAAACTGGAATCAAGATTGCCGGGAGAAATATCAATAACCTCAGATATGCAGATGACACCACCCTTATGGCAGAAAGTGAAGAGGAACTAAAAAGCCTCTTGATGAAAGTGAAAGAGGAGAGTGAAAAAAGTTGGCTTAAAGCTCAACATTCAGAAAACTAAGATCATGGCTTCTGGTCCCATCACTTCATGGGAAATAGATGGGTAAACAGTGGAAACAGTGTTAGGCTTTATTATTTTTGGGCTCCAAAATCACTGCAGATGGTGATTGCAGCCATGAAATTAAAAGACACTTATCCTTGGAAGGAAAGTTATGACCAACCTGGATAGCATATTTAAAAGCAGAGACATTACTTTGTCAACAAAGATCCATCTAGTCAAGGCTATGATTTTTCCAGTAGTCAAGTATGGATGTGAGAGTTGGATGGCGAAGAAAGCTGAGCACTGAAGAACTGATGCTTTTGAACTGTGGTGTTGGAGAAGACTCTTGAGAGTCCCTTGGACTGCAAGAAGATCCACCCAACCAGTCCATCCTAAAGGAGATCAGTCCTGGGTATTCATTGGAAGGACTGATGTTGAAGCTGAAACTCCAATACTTTGGCCACCTGATGGGAAGAACTGACTCATTGGAAAAGACCCTGATGCTGGGAAGGATTGGGGGCAGGACGAGAAGGGGACAACAGAGGATGAGATAGTTGGATGGCATCACCGACTTGACGAACATGGGTTTGGGTAGACTCCGGGAGTTGGTGATGGACAGGGAGGCCTGGTGTACTGTGATTCATGGGGTCGCAAAGAGTCGGTCGCGACTGAGCGACTGAACTGAACTGAATATCCAGGGATATCCTGAGTTGTGAGGGAATTCACTACTCAGTTTAACTTCTGACCCATTGTAGCATCTTAAATCATCAGAGAAAGTTTTTGTCATGGCTTATGGGCTACTCTCTGCATTTTCTTCTCCTTTGTGTCATGTCCCAGGTTCCCCAGCAAGATTCACTCCGTATTGCTCAGTCACGGGCAGAGTCACCTTCCTCCTACTTTCCTCTCTGTTGTCATCATCTTCCTCATCTTGACTTCTTCCTTCTGAGTCCTTTATCCCATCCCCCTTCTCTTCGAAGTCTACTTCAGATGCGCTTCATTTTTGGATCCATCTCCACCGTCTTCCATTCTTCTCTTGTGGAGACCAAGGAGGTACAAGTCTGAGGGTGAAGTGGCAGTCACCTGCTTCAAAGAAGTCCTATAAACCTAGAGCAGCCCATTGTCTTAGGGCCAGCATGGTGTTGAAGCGAGGACTAGGCTCCATCAGAGGCCACTGGCTTCTTCTGAACTCTCTTCCTCCTTCCTGCTGTCTGGGACAGAGGGCACTTGTTCAGTGGTGATCATGATGTCATCTTCTGCATCCACAACTTTAAGCCCCTCCCAGGGCTCCTGGATGATGCTTCCCCACTTTACTGCTTGTCACCTTTGTGTTTCACTTTTTGAAAATTAAATTTTGTACAATATGCTTCTGTTTTGTTTTGGGTTTTTGATTGCAAGACATGGGGCATCGTAGCTCTCTGACCAGGGATCAACACCATACCCCCTGCATTGGAAGATGAAGTTTTAATCACTGGACCTCCAGAGACATCCCTGGGTTTCACTTTCTTTTTTTTCTGCCTCACTTACATTTTGTCTTCTCTGACCCAGATCCCTTCAGCTGTCCCACAAACCAGTGGTTCATCCCAGTGTCATCGAAGCACAGGTCATCAAAGTAGTCACCCTTCAGGCTCTCTTCCTCTTCCTCACCATAGACACCCCAACATCCAAGGAGCAGCAGCTGATGATTCAGGGCCACACCTGTCTCAACTGACTATTGGAGTGAGTGAGCTTTTTTCCCCAAGGGGAAATCCAGGTCTATACCCATTTGCCTTTTCTTCTTTCCTCAGATGTCCTTGGATTTATTTGAATGCTGGATGTGTTGGTCCACCTTGTTCAAGTCTTCCAGTAGTCTCCGCAGACGATCACCGTCCCCTGGGGAGGGATGGATGTTTGGCAGCCTGGCCTGGGTGTGGCCCCGTTCCCTCATGGCAGCAGCTTCCTCCATGTGAACATGCCTGGGTTAAAGCCATGTGTGTCATTGTCTAAGATGTCTCTTGTACTCTTCTGAAACCACCAAGAAGAGTTAGCTGTGTCTTCCAGGTTCCCATCTGGTATTGCCTTGACCTAAAAGACCTCCTGATGATTTGACTTGCTCCCAGGTCTTGATTGCCAAATGCAGGACCCCAAGATCTGTGTGGTGAATAGGGTCGTTTCATCTTTCTCAGGATGTGCAGAGAACAGTACATTCAACACTGCTGAGTGGGGGATCATGATATTTCTACTGATGAGTCTTTCTAGCATCTGGCATCTAACAAGAGCTGTCAGAGCCTCAGAGTCTCCCCCTTCCTCAGCACTTGGATGCCTTCTTCTTCATTCTGGTGGCCGTTTTCTCCTTCTTGTCCATCACATGTGTCGGCAGTGGCAGGGGACCCCCGAGAGAGCTGCGCACTTAACCTGCCTGGAAGCAGGTCCTTCTGGGGGCAGACCTGGTGATATATTTTTAAAGACAAATTTTAGAAGAGTATTCCCTCACCCCCAAATCATAGCCTTTTAACAGCTTCCTGTTTTCACCTTGTTTTAACCTAAAACTGCCTCAGTTTTCCTTGTGTTTGCCTCAGAATATATGAAGAGCAAGCAGCATAAGTGTGTGTGTGTGTGTGTTATCCGGTATGAAGTATTTATTCTGCTGTCAGTGTACTTTTTGTCAGCTTCTTCTGAGATGAACTGTGCATATCTATAGGGTGAAGTCTGCATCTGTCATCATCACTCTGCAATATCTGCTCGCAGCACAAGTTATTAATCAAAACAGTTGGTAAAGATGAAGACATCAGGGTTGATAATGACTTGGTAGACTATCCCCTAAGAGCCATCTAGCTTGGATCTGAAAAATTAATGAACTCAGGCAAGATATTTTAATCTAAGATGTTGGATTCTGGGCAATAATGAATTTATTTAAAACAATGAACTGCACCTTGCCAAAGGCCTTTAACTGTAGAGAATTACCTTGGTAATCTATAGTTTGTCCTCTGATCTTTCTAATATACATCCTGAAAGCTCTTTGGAAGAAATTGCTGAGAACCCATTTGCCTGTGGTTGCTAAGAGATATCTATTTATCAGTAGAAGAATTTTTCTTATTCCTGTATGCTCTGGGCTTCTTCTCTGTTTAGCCCTATGACTGTCACTATTTTTAAACTCAGTCACTTCGTCTATTCTACCTATAGTACTTCTGAAATAGGCCATTTTTTTCTGCTACAGTGGAGACTATTTACCTCATACATAGAAGTCAGGAGGATGCTATAAAATTACATAATGAAAATAAGTAATTGGATTACACTACAAGTCAAGAGATTTTTCATAGTAATTGAATTATTCCATATTTATATCTAACTTCTATTTCCTTTTACCATTCATTGTTAGCGAATGAATGTTTCTTTTTGGTGTGTATGTTTATTAATATTCTATCTCTATTTTTTTGACATCTCAAATTCTGTAGCTGAAATATGTGTCTGAGATAAAGCTATTTCAACTCTATCTCACCACTCTAGGCTTAGGGAGATGGTTGTCTCTGACTAGCAGTACAGAAAGTAAATTGACTTAGCCCTTCACCATTATATATATTCATGATAAAATTGACTATTGAAGTTGTACTACAGACTTTGTGTGCAAAGCAAATAAATCTCTAGAAGCAAACTTGCTGAGTAAAAGGGCATAGTCATTTTTTCCCTTTTCCCTCAGCTCTATTGACATGCAGTTAATAAATTGAAATCATATATATTTAAAGTATACAGCATGATGTTTTTGATTATAGGTAGACATTGTGAAATGATGGCCACAATTAAGAAAATTAACAGAACCATCATCAAACATAGTGAGTGGTAAGAACCCCTAAGACAGACTCTCAGCAAATTTCAAGTATAGTATACAATACAGTATTATTAACTGTAATCCTCATGCTATGCATTAGATCTCCAGAGTTCATTCATTCTGCATGACTGAAACTTAGGACATGCTCATTTTAATAGACTGTATTATCTCATTTTCCAAGTGTTTATTCTTATCATATATTTCATTGATCACCACTCCTTCCCAATTTCAGGAATAAACCTCTGCCCAGTTGCCCACATTTTCTAGCTCAGTTTTCTGAATCATATCTCAAAATGTTTGTCTGCCATTGTTTAATACAGTACCAGGATTAATCTCAAAATGTCTTAAATACCAATTTACCTCATTCTTATCTCTAGAAGTTTTAGCCTCCCAGCCATCCATCATCTGTTTCCTCATCCCCATGCTGTTCTGTTCTCCCTTTAGTTCAGACCAGTCTCCTACTCACCCTCTGTTCACCCTTTAACTCAGACCAGTCTCCTACTGCACGTTCTGGAACTCCTGGCCCATCATTTAGCAAACTCCATTATGCTCTCAGTCTGATCTCTGACAGCTCCTTCATCTTCTTGCCCTGGGCAAAACAGGCATCCTTCCAGGATACTGACTCCTCCCTGCTCTCTCAGAGAAGCTGTATTCTGGTAATCACAAGCCAGGATTAAGGTGCTGAGGCAGGTGCACCTCTTTCATTCTGCAAAACCAAATCTTTTTGAAGTTTACATTGTCAGACTATACCACGGGTGCTGTTTGTTGCTGCTGTCATGTTCCAAACCTCTTTGTCATCAAGGACTTTTACATCTTACTCAGTTTTCCTCTCTACTGTTGTTCCCTCCTGGAAACTTTACTGTCCATTTTGTTTCAACAATCCGACCCCCAAAACCTCTCAGTTCCTTGACTTTCTGGTTTCCAGCCTCTGAAACCTTGATGTCAAGCATGCAGTATTCTGATAGACATTCTAATATTTCTCTTCACTCACATAGCATCTCCATACCCATAGATAACTCTTCTGTTAGGATCACTAGTTTAAAGTCAGTCAGTTGCAAATTCTCTTTAGTTCTGTTACTCCATAGAACTTTCCAGGTAAAACCGCAGCCCTATATCAACCTGACTCTGCCTTTTCTGTACTTGCCTAAGCAGCTGAACATGGAGAAAAATAACATGCCTGCTTGAGAGAGACCTTACCTTCCTGCCAGCAGTCAGCTCACATCTTTTACCTTCTTTCCTGTTAGCATAGTACAGATTTCCCTGTTTGTATCGAAAGCAAGCCCCTCTGCTGATCAGGCTCCCAACCGTTCCAGCTGTCTTAAGGATTTCCCTTCTATAATGATTTTCTCAAATTCAATTGAATGTCTCCCGTAAGCGTACAAGGCATAATAATGGCTTCCATCTTTTGAAGAAAGCCTTCTGTTAGTTTCATGGACCTTTTGAGAAAACCGTTTCCTTCCTTTTCTGTCTTTCACAGTGCATGTGTGCTAAGGTGCTTCAATAGTGTCTGACTCTATGAGACCCTCTGTAGCCCACCAGGCTCCTCTGTCCACGAGATTCTCCAGGCAAGAACACTGAAGCGGGTGGCCATTTCCTTCTCCAGGGGATCTTCCTGACCCAGGGATGGAATCTGAGTCTCTTTTGTCTCCTGCATTGGTAGGCAAGTTCTTTACCACTAGCACCACCTGGGCAGCCCACAGTAGAGTTATTTAAAATAGTTGTTTCCTCACTTTTCAGTCTTTCCTTGGTCCTTCTTTCCATGCCTCCCCTCTAATAAAACTGCTTTTATGAGTGTGATTTGCATTGTGACACAGCCTCAGATTCTTTCTCTATTTTCATTTTGTTCAGCGTCTCAAATGACTTGGAATTGTTCTTTGAACACCGCTTTTCTTGGCTCTGGTCACACCATGGCTCACTGTTTTTTGTTTTTTTTTTCCTTAACAAACTGGATCTCCAGTTCCCTTCACCTTTGCTCATTGAGTTGTGAGCTATAGACTCTAATGCACTGGCAAGGGAAAGAACAGCCCAGAAAATGCTAAGAGTTATGAAGGATTGATACTAATATTTTACTATTCAGGAGCCCCAGAGGCAAAAACAGAGCATGGGGAGTAGACAATAGCCAAAACAGACAAACAGCGGAAAGTTTTCCATATCCATTGATGGTCCCAGACAACCCTCCTGTCTCCAGTGTTGTATACTTTCAATCTGGTGCTTTCCCCAAATACTGCCAACTTTCACAGCACTTCTTGTGAGAATTGAGATTCAGGTAGATTGGTTAAGAGTCTCTTACCATAATTTTCAAACTTAAATGATTAAAATTGTATCAAAGTGAATCACAATCTGTTGGTGGAAAGAGAAAGGATAAGACAAGGTTAAAAATTAACTTTTAAAATCTCTCAGTGTGGAGATTCCTTAAAAAACTGAAAATAGACCTGCCATATGACCCAGCAATCCCACTGCTGGGCATACACACCGAGGAAACCAGAATTGAAAGAGACACGTGTAACCCAATGTTCATCGCTGCATTGTTTACAATAGCCAGGACATGGAAGCAACCTAGATGCCCATCAACTGATGAATGGATAAGAAAGCTGTGGTACATATACACAATGGAATATTACTCAGCATTAAAAAGAATTCATTTGAATCAGTTCTACTCAGGTGGACGGAACTGGAGCCTATTATACAGAGTGAAGTAGGCCAGAAGGAAAAACAAAAATACAGTATACGAATGCATATATATGGAATTTAGAAAGATGGTAACGAGAACCCTGCATGCGAGACAGCAAAAGGAATGCAGATGTATAGAACAGTCTTGTGGACTCTGTGGAAGAGGGCAAGGGTGGGATGATATGGGAGAATGGCATTGAAACATGTTAATTATCATGTGTGAAATCAATCGCCAGCCCAGGTTTGATGCTCGGGGTTGGTGCACCGGGATAACCCAGGGAGAGGGAATCGGGAGGGAGGAGGGAGGGGGGTTCTGGAGGGGGAGCATATGTGTACCCATGGCGGATTCATGTCAATGTATGGCAAAACCAACACAGTAAAATTAAAAAAAAAATTTTTTAAATTAAAATTAAATATACATAGAATTTATGGGGTGTATCAGTTACCTACTGCTTCTTCTTTTCCAATCTGGATTCCTTTTAATTTTTTTTTTCTCTGATTGCTATAGCTAGGACTTCCAGAACTATATTGAATAGTAGTGGTGAAAGTGGACCCCCTTGTCTTGTTCCCAATCTTAGGGGGAATGCTTTCAGTTTTTCACCATTGAGAATAATGTTTGCAGTGGGCTTATCATATATGGCCTTTACTATGTGAAGGTAGGTTCCTTCTATGCCCATTTTTTGAAGAGTTTTAATAATAGAAGGGTGCTGAATTTTGTCAGAGGACTTTGAGATTGTTAATATGGTGTATCACATTGGTTGATATTCGTATATTGAATCCTGGTATCCTTGGAATAAACCCAGCTTGATCATGGTGTATGAGCTTTCTGATGTATTGCTGAATTCTGTTTCCTAAAATTTTGGTGAGGATTTTTGCATCTATGTTCATCAGTGATATTGGCCTGTAGTTTTCTTTTTCTGTGTTATCTTTGTCTGGTTTTGGTATCAGGGTGATAGTGGCTTCATAGAGTGAGTTTGGAAGTGTTTCTTCCTCTGCAATTTTTGGAAAGAGTTTTAGAAGGATAGGCATTAGATCTTCTGTAAATGTTTGATAGAATTCTCCTGTGAATCCATCTAGTCCTGGGCTTTTGTTTTTTTGGGAGATTTTTGATCACAGCTTCCATTTAAGTGCTTGTAATTGGGTTGTTCATAATATCTATTTCTTCCTGGTTCAGTCTTGGAAGATTGAACTTTTCTAAGAATTTGTCCATTTCTTCCAGGTTATCCATTTTATTGCCATATAGTTATACAGAATAGTCTATTATAATCCTTTGCATTTCTGCATTGTCTGTTTTAAGCTCTTCTTTTTCATTTCTAATTTTGTTGATTTGATTCTTCTCTCTTTTTTGTTGATGAGTGTAGCTAAATGTTTGTCAGTTTTGTTTATCTTCTCAAAGAACCAACTTTTAGTTTTATTAATCTTTACTATTGTTTCTATCATTTTTTTTCATTTATTTCTGCCCTGACCTTTATGATTTATTTCCTTCTACTAATTTTGGGTTTTATTTGTTCTCCTTTTCCCAGTTGTTTTAGGTGTAAAGTTAGGTTGTTTATTCGATGTTTTTCTTGTTTCATGAGGTAGGATTGTATTGCTATAAACTTCCTTCTTAGAACTGCTTTTGCTGCATCCTAAAGGTTTTGAGTTGTCATGTTTTCATTGTTATTCATTTCTAGGAATTTTTTGATTTCACTTTTGATTGCATTAGTAACCTGTTGGTTATTTATAAACCTTTTGTTTAATCTCCATGTGTTTGTGTTTTTGACAGTTTTTTTCTTGTAATTGATATCTAGTCTCTTAGTGTTATGGTCAGAAAAGATACTTGATACAATTTTGATTTTCTTAAATTTACTTAGGTTTGATTTGTGACCCAAGATGTGGTCTGTCCTGGAGAATGCTCCATGTGTGCTTGAGAAGAAGGTGTATTCTTTTGTGTTTGGATGGATGTCCTGAAGATATCAATGAGGATCATCTCATCTAATGTATCATTTAAGACTTATGTTTCCTTATTAATTTTCTGTTTTGAAGGTCTGTCCATTGATGTGAGTGGGGTGTTAAAGTCTCCTACTCGTATTGTGTTACTGTCAGTTTCTCCTTTTATGTCTGTCAGTGTTTGTCGTATGTATTGAGCTGCTCCTATGTTGGGTGCATAGATTTTACAATTGTTACATCTTACTCTTGGATTGATCCCTTGATCATTATGTGGTGTCCTTATTTATCTGTTGTGATATTCTTTATTTTAAGGTCTATTTTGCTTGATATGAGGATTGCTGCTCCAGCTTTCTTTTGCTTCCCATTTGCATGGAATATATTTTTCCATCCTCTCACTTTCAGTTTATATGTGTCTTTAGATCTGAAGTGGGTTTCTTGTAGACAGCATATATATGGGTCTTGTTTTTGTATCCATTCATCCAGTCTGTCTTTTGGTTGAAGCATTTAATCAGTTTACATTTAAAGTAATTATTGATATATATGTTCCTATTGCCATTTTCTTAATTGGGGTTTGATTTTGTAGATATTTTTCTTCTCTTGTATTTCTTGAATTTATAAGTCCCTTTGACATTTGTTGTAAAGCTGGTTTGGTGGTACTGAATTCTCTTAACTTTTGCTTGTCTGAAAAGCTTTTGATTTCTCCATCAGTTTTAAATGATATCCTTGCCCCACAGAGTAATCTTGCTTGTAGATTTTTCCCTTTCAGTACTTTAATTATATCCTACTCTTCCCTTCTGGCCTTCAGAGTTTCTGCTGAAAGATCAACTGTTAAGCTTATGGGGTTTCCCTTGTATGTTACTTGTTGCTTCTCACTTGCTACTTTTGATATTCTTTCTTTGTGTTTAATCTTTGTTAGTTTGATTATTATGTGTCTTGGTGTGTTTCATGTTTCTCCTTGAGTTTATCCTGTATGGGACTCTTTGTGCCTCTTGGACTTGATTGACTATTTCCAAGTTGGGAAAATTTTCAACTATAATTTCTCCAAAAATTTTCTCATACCCATTCTTTTTCTCTTCTTTTTCTGGGGCCACTATAATTTGAATGTTGGTGCATTTGATATTTACCCAGAGGTCTCTGAGACTGTCCTCAGTTCTTTTCATTCTTTTCAGTTTATTCTGCTCTTTAGAAGTTATTTCCACCATTTTATCTTCCAGTTCACTGATTTTTTCTTCCACTTCAGATATTCTGCTATTTATTCTGTTTTTTTAAATCATCTTTACTATCATTATTCTGACTTCTTTTTCAGGTAGTTTGCCTATTTCCTCTTATTTTATTTGGACTTCTGTGTTTCTCATTTGTTCCTTCATTTGTACAGTATGTCTCTGTTTTTCATTATTTTTTTTTAAACCTTATTGTGTTTGAGGTTTCCTTTTCCCATGGTTCAAGGTTGAATTCTTTCTTCTTTTTGGTTGGTGCAGTGGTTTGTGTGAGCTTCGGATAAGGTGGGATTTGTGATGAGTTTTTTCTTTCTCCTCTGATGGGCAAGGCTGAGTGAGGTGGTAATCATGTCTGCTGATGATTTGGTTTGTATTTGTGTTTTGTTTGTTGTTCAGATGAGGCATCCTGCACAGGGTGTTACTGGTGGCTGGGTGATGCCAGGTCTTGTATTCAAGTGGTTCCCTTTGTGGAAGTTCTCACTATTTGATATTCCCTAGGGTTAGTTCTCTGGTAGTCTGTGGTCTTGGAGTCAGCGCTCCCACTCCAAAGGCTCAGAGCTTGATTTCTCTGTGAAGATGCTTTTCATCGTAGTACTCCGGTCCCCATCAGTGAGTGAGGTGCCAGTGAGGCCAGGGAGGCACTCAGGAGAGCCGTCCACCATCACAACCCTGCTCCTGGTGAGCTCACTCCCAACAGAGCTAGCGCTTGGGCCGCGGTCTGTTTGCCAAGGGTCAGGCACTCTGTTAAAAGCTTCTTTCTAAATGTTATTTGTCCAGCTGGAATCCCTTTCCAGGAAAGGTATATGTCCCTGGCATTTGTGAGATCCTTGAGGCTTTTTTTTTTTATCCTTGTAAATGTGTTTATTCATCCATTTTGCAGCAGAATATTAAGTTCCTGATTATGGGCCATCATTCCAGACTTCACTGGGATGCACTATATTTCTTTTATGAAACTTAAAAAATTCAGAATTTCAAGACAAATACATATGGTCCCTAGTATTTAGGATAAAGAGCCTGTAAAATTTTCTAATTGGTGGTGGTTAGCCATAATAAATGCTTTCACGCATATTATATCACTCCTTGTAACAATAGGCCTTCAAGGTGAGCAGGTGGCCTCACTTTGTGGAAGAGGGAGCTCAAAGTTGGGCCATCTTATGTTGTCAAAGCTGTGATCCCAGAGGCAGGCAGGGCCAGATATTAGATCCAGATCTGCTGGCTCCAGATTGTTCCACTGTGCCACAGACCAAGCTGTACAGCATTTGTCTCATAAATGTTAAGTTCTTTGTAAACAAGGGCTCTGTTTTCCTTTTTCCTCTGAGACAAAATCCATGGTTGGCATTATCCGTAGCATGGTCTTTAAACATTCCTTCATGAAAGGTCGAATTTATACCATAGCAATACTTGAAAAGGCTTAAGTCATGGGGGCTTTGGGGACAGATGAATCTCCATTCCAGTTACAGATCTGCTGTTTATAGTCTCACTTACTTTGGACAAGTTAGCCTTTTTGTGCTTTGGTTTCCTTATTGTAAAAATGGAAGACCCCATAAGTCTTCAGAAAGTAAGATTATAAGAGTTGAAGGAGAAAATGTATGTACAGTACACTTAACATTCTTTCACAAATGGTTGTTTTGCAGGAAAGTGTCCCCTGTTGACACATTTAGTAGACAAAAATTAGATTTATAAAAAAGGAGAACTGAGATCTACATGTAATATTGTTCCTGCAAGAAGATTCACTTATCTATAACAACAAGCTTTGATTTGTCCACCTAACGTTTTGCTTGTTTCGGGTGGCGTGGCCTGATTCAGAGTCTTCATGGACAGCCCAGTAATGAACATCTTTGTTCTTGAAGGCCTTCAGGTGGAGTGAGCCTCGTTTCTTCATATATTCGCCACTTTTTCACTTCTTCTCCTACCTGCTTTCTTAGCATCTCCCCACCCTGAAACCTAAATGATTTCTTGATCTTGAGGAGAAATTTAAAAGGACAAGGAAAGGAAAGATAAAGGGAAAGCAAAACTGGGAAAGAATCCAGTTCAAAGAACCAGCAGGGCTTTGTGAGATGGGATGCAGCCTTTCCCATCTACAGCGCCTCACTCCACTCCACCTGGGGACCCATGGGTTACTTCAGTTTGCTGAAGACACAGCATCAGTCTAAATGTCAAGGACACAGACCAGATGGTACTGCCATTGGTTTTTCTGTTTTTGTTTTAATTTTTAAAAATTTATTTTAATTGGAGAATAATTGCTTTACAATATTGTGATGGTTTTTGCCATACATCATTTTTATTTCTACTGTTCATTTCTTTTTTCTTTTTTTATTCTGTTGATATGCTGTTATGTTAAATGATTTTTTTTTCATTGTGTCTACTGTATTCATTTAAAACTGGCATAGCCCTGGGCACTTTATTCAATTTAGAACATGGAAGACCACTATTTTTTATTCTTTCCTGTTCTTTTTCAGTCCGCAGTGTTGGGTACATGGGCTCTCAGAGCATGAGAACTGTTTCTGAATTCGCAGTCAACTTCATCCCAAACAGTAGTAAACGATGCTCTCTCTCCTGAGCCTCCCTCGCCCTCAGCTCTTGCTCTCTCCGGAGTCCGCAGCCGCCACCTCCCTTTGTCCTGAGCCAAAGCTGCTGGTTCATTGCCTTGGATTTTCCTTTTTGCTCAGTGCCTCCTGCCACAGTGGGAGAGAGAGAGACAAAGAGACAAAGGGAGAGAGAGGAGGAGGAGTAAAGGAGAAAACCCGGGCTGTGTGACTTGTCAAGGACCTTTGCCTAAGATGAAAGTATCAGATAGAAATGGAAAACGCTGCTTTGAAGTAGGAACATATGTTTTCCTTTAGAAAAGTAAAAACTGCAGGGATTATTTTCTTCCATTGTGCTCTTTCCTGCTCCCTGTTTTTAGATGAAGGGAGCACCCACAAAAAACCAATATGGGATCCATCTCTCAGTATTTTACACACTCAGTTTCTTTTCTAATATGTGGAAAATTTAAAATCTCAAAATGAACCTGGCGCTAAGTTTGTAGGGAAAGTAGCTTCACTGTCACCTGCTGCGCTGGACTTGATGATGATCTGGCTCCTACCTAGATCCCCTCCCTCCTTCCAGCCTTGCTGCCCTGGGGGGGGCAAATCAAGCTACTGCTCTGCTTACAACCCTCGGATGGGTCGGAGGTCTGGTGACCTTCCCCTGCCCCTCTGATGTCGCTCACTGGTCTCCTTGCCATTCTGATCAGGCTTAGGGTGTACTGCACTCCTGTCTCAGGGCCTTTGCATGTACTCTCATTGCTGTTATGCTTTTCCTCCAGGTAACAGGTCTGGTCCCTCATATGGGTCTGTCTTTACTCATATTTCACCTTCTTAGTGACGCTTTCCCCCCAGTTACCTTTTTTGAAATTGTACCTGCCTCCAGTACTCTCTCATCTCTTCTCCTTAGCTGTTAAAGTTTATCCGGGCATTGAAAGTGATTTTTTTTTTTTCCTCTTTGCATGTCAGAAGAGATTTCCTTATTTAAGGAAATCTTAAGTAAGGCCTCTCTGGCCTCTATTCTGAAATTATTACCTCCTAGGAGTTTTTTTTTACTTTTATTTATTTACACTTTTTCTTTTGTATTGAGGTATAGCCAATTAACAATGTTGTGATAATTTCAGGTGAACAGTGAAGAGATTCAGCCATACCTAAATAGATGTGTGGTAATCAAATTCCAATTTATGAATCAGTATTGGAGTACAGATGTCATGCTATTCACATGAACTCATAGCTCAAGTTTAAAAGTAAAATGCATATATATATATATGTTAAAATTAAAATGAACACACACACACATACACACACATACACACTTTTTGCTGTTTCAGAACTATTCTAGGATCCTTCTCACGTATTCTGCATCCCAGTGTTCATGTGAGACCCATTTGTAATCACTTCTCATCCGTCCAACAGGGTGGACTCAGTGCCCAAGCTTTTGTTCGTGTGGAACTGGAGGATGTAAACGATAACAAACCTGTGTTTAACCCATTAACCTACGTGACGAGCCTTAGTGGCCAGGCACAGCTGGGCACCGAAGTCATCCGTGTTCTTGCCACAGACAGTGATTCCGGGATGTATGGAACAGTGGCCTATGAGCTTGTCCTCGGAGACCTGTCGTCCTTTTTCACCATCGACTCCGCCACAGGTATGTGAGCTTGGAATCAATAGCTTCTGCATAAGAACCAGAAAATGAGTTGAAATGATTTTTTTCCTTGGCAGAGGTGTTGCAAGACTCACGTCACCTTCTAGAAGGTATGTTGGAAAAAGCCAGGGTTTGTCATTAGGCTTGGACTGGATCTGAGTCCCAGCTTTGCCTCTTCCTGGTCTGATGACCTTCAGTGGCCTCGTTTCCTTACCTTAGGAGTACTGATAATTCCTATGTTGCAAAGTTTCTGTGAGGGTTAAAGGTGGTAAATTATAAAAGATACTGGTTAGTAGTATTTATTTTGCAAATGTCCCCTGTTTGTATGATCATCTAAGGATAACTTGTATCCTTTCAATGTATGAATAATCCTAATCATGCAAAAAGCATTGTACTGACATCCAAAGAAATGCCTTTCTGGTAATATGTCTGGCATTCCCTGAATATCTTCAGGTCTTAGTCTCATTGTTTTGAAATGATACCTAAAGCTCCTTTTAGGTCTCTCATGTGGCAATCATGTATCTGCTAAAGAAATCCAGTAGGCAAACTGAATCTTTCAGAAGTTGTCAATATTTATGAGGTTATCTCCTTTTCCTATTGGTTTGTTGTTAACATAAATGTTTGAAGTGTTTGGTTTTAAGAAAATATACAATTTTAAGTGTATAATATTACATTATAATCCTATGGAGATATTGCAGATATTCCGGTCCTAATAATGAAGCTTAAAAAAACTTTTTTTTCTTTTGTATTCCTTCTTTAAAATATTTTTATTTTATTTATTGTAATAAGGACACTTAACCTGAGATCTTCCCTTTCAGTACACAGACAAATCTTTCCCACATTTTTCAGTACATTATCATTTGGCTTCTTGGTGGTTCAGTGGTAAATAGTCTGCTTGCCAGTGCAGGAGATGTGGGTTCCGTACCAGATCTAGGAAGATCCCCTGGCAAAGGAAGTGGTAACCCACTCCAGTTTTATTGCCTGGGAAATCTCATGGACAGAGGAGGCTGGCAGGCTACAGTCCCTGGGGTCACAAAGAGTCAGGCATGACTTTGAGACTGAATAACAACATTGTCATTGACCAGAAGTACAGTGTTGCATAGGAGATCTCTAGGATTTACTCATCTTCTTTTACTGAAACTTTATGCTCCTTCATTAGCACCTTTCATTTCTCTCTCTTCACTGATTCTTGGCAACAATCTTTCCACTCTTTGACTTGATGAACTTGACTATTTTTGATACTTCATAGAGTGAAATATGTAATAACTGTCCTTCTATGGATGGCTTATTTTGCTTAACTTTATGTCCTCTAGGTTTGTCCATTTTTTCCTATGTTTCAGAAGTTCCTTCTTTTTTCGAGGCTGAGTAATATTCCATTGTATTTATATGCTGTGTCTTGTTTATCCATCCATCTGCTGATAGACATTAAATTGTGTCTATAACTTGTTGATTGTGAATAGTCCTTCAGAACCTGTGGGGGTACAGAAATCTCAAGATTTTATTATTTTTGAAACACCTTCTCTGAGCATGGGTGAAATGTGTGTCTATTGTGATGCTAATACTGATGTGAGGTGCTACACTGGGCTTTTCTGCACATTGTCATACTGGATCTTTACAACACCCTTTGTAGTGACTGTATTCATTAGCAATAAACAGTAACTGAGACAGGGAATCTGATCTACCAAGTCAGTTTGCCCTCTTAACTAGCCCCATTAGCTAGAGTTATTGCATTTTGCCAGGAAAGTGTACTTCTAGTGTGTGTGACTGACCAGGGGGTTAGTTGTTTACAGTGGCAGTCTTTATTAGACAGAACTCTCCTTGCTCCAGATAGTCCACTGACGTGGTCCTTTTAGCATTTCAGAGATCAGACAAAAATACTTTTTTAGGAAATTAGTCTCTGCTTGTCTTGACTTTTCTAAATTCATCTAAACTGAGGACCTTAACTACTTGTCACATTGTCAGGCCCTCCAGGGCACTAACACGCCAGAAATACACAGGTCAGCCAGTAATCAGGGCACACGATCTAGAAGCGTTTAGCAGGTTGTTTTAAAAGACGTCAACACACTCATCCTCTCGTTTCCCCTGGGCAGTCTTGAAGAATGGTCTGTACTGTATTGTGTTTTTAGGAGATATTTCTGTTATTGTGCTGGCTTCGACAGCCTCAGGCTTCCATTCCTGGCACGGACATTAGACAGATGCCATTGTTAATCAGGGAGAATGCTCTAAGTGCTTATCATCTAGGAGAGTATCTTGGAATTTTTTTAAAGCGAAGACCAACTTTGTAATGGAAGGGGCCTTGGGATAGTATTGTTGGCATTTGGATGCCAGTGAATTTAGGGTGAAGACATTTTCAGTCTGACAGGGCTGAGAATGTGGTTGCACCTAATCACAACTCATGAGCAATTCATGGGATCTGTTAATGCTTTGCTGTAACCTTTAGAAGAGCATGAAACAGCATCATGACTAATTGCGGAAAGAAGTTGCCTTGTGAACAGGTAGTCTCCAGTTCATCTGTTGGTTGACTACAACTACAGACACATTTTCTATTTTGTACATAATAGGCCTCCAGGCCCTGCCATAAAACCTGGTTTAAATGCTGATGTTCTCAAAGAATGGAACCAGGAACTGTACTGGAATGTGGTTTTCATCTCCTAGATCTGTGCCTTTGTTGAACCTGTAAAAGGCTGGACTTTCTTCCTTTCATTTTAAAGGCCTGTCTCTACAGAGCCTACCAGTGAAACACGGTCCCAAGATTTCCCCTATCAGTAAATATATATGGAGTAAATGAATAAATGACATTAGAAATAATTGAAAAATGGTTTAGATTCTTGTTACAGCCTCTTAAGAATTTGCAGAGCAGTGTCATTGATAACAGAGCATGCCTTCATTTAAAATCCTCTTTCCCCATTGCAGAATGGCACAGGATCCCAGGGCCTACCCCCACTTTTCTTCAGAACTCTCTCAAATTCCCTCTGCAGCATAACTATGCCAGCTCTTTTCTAGTTACATAAACTAAATACACACACATGCATGTAGTTGTACATAGTTGTATAGTAGAGAAGACTGAGAACTGATAGCTAATCTATACATTGTCACTTCTTCCTGAAATACTCTGAAATCCTCTCTTAGAGACATTAGTTCATTTACTCACTGGTTCTTTTGTACTTTCATTTTGAGGCTTCCTGTATCAGATATACTATTTTATAAACTTACATAGGCTCCAGTTTTCCTGAAGACAAGAGATTGTCCATTATCTGTTTGTGCCATAACCAGGACTCATGCATTAAAAACAGAGTTCTTGGACTTTGTTTAGCTGGGAAGAAAAATGTTTTGGAGAGGGGGTATGGCGATGTCTTAGTTGTTTTCTCTCATGTGTTTGTCTTCCTGTTCTGTTTCTGGTTTTTTAAGTGTGTTGCTGGCTCAAAGAACATTTTTGTAGAATGTCTCAACACCAGGAGAGAGAGATTGACTTGAGCCTTCTTTTCTCTTATTCTTAGTCAGTGGTTTCCTTTGATATAGGTACAAGGCAGACACGTCTGTTTTGAGTTTTAAAAGGAGGAAATACAGGAAACTTACTTATTAATAGCCCCTTTTCATGTATTTTTAATCCCATTTTATGAACTGTTGGTCGATTTTTTTCCTACATTGTCTGAAGTAGTCTTTTAAATAATGTGAAGAGGACAGTTTTTAGCTTCTGTATTGATTCTATTGATTTAGTGATTTTTACTCTGCAACAAGCATTATTTATAATTCATATTATTTTAAGGTGGCAGATTTCAAGCATTTGTGTGAGTCTTTTATTATTGCCCAGTTATCTCTTTTGCTAGGGCTACCTATGGTTACATTTCTGTGATTTGTCTCTTTTTATGCTAATGATATAAGAAAAAGTCAAAAGTTCTGAAAAGAAAGACAGAAAATGGAAGCAAGTTCCATTGTTTCCACAGATATTGTTTCAATGCCTGTTATGAACCAAGCACAGTTCTCAGTGTTTGCAGTAGGCCAGTGAACAAGACAGACAAAAATCCCTGCTCAGTCACACAAGCTCACATTGTTTTGCCTATTGTCTGTTCTAGGTTTAGCAGTAGTGGTGCACACAAAATCCAAATTTAACACTACTGAAGGACAAGTAATTAAAAGGGCAACCGAGAGAGTTAACAGCCAAACGAGGCCAGCACTGCCTCCCTGGTTAGTTGTGATCACCCTCTTTGTGCAGGGTGTGCAGACTGTAACAGGAATTATTAGCGATGTAGCACCAGGACTGTTTTCCTTTATTTCAAGAGCAGGTTCTTTTCTAATGCTAGTTTTATGCTCAGATTTCATACCTTGTAATGATTCTCATAATTCTACATGATTGTCACTTGCCTACAATCAGAGTGTTCTGATGTATAGTTAACAAGTTAGTACCACACCTTATTTCTAAAGGATGTGAGTCTGCTTATGCCAAAAATAACCAAGGTGACTTTCTTTAATTTGCAAGACAGAGACTAAAATGCATCATAGGCACCTAATCGGTGTATATCACTTTCATGGGAAACAGAAGAATGTAGAAAGTTTTCTCATTAGTTTTTCCAGTTAAAGATCACAAACTCTTGGAGATGGAAGGAACCTTGCAGTTCAGCTCCCTCATTCAATGGGGGAAAAAGCTGAGGCAGAAAGAGAGCTGGTGACTTCCTTAAAGGTATATTGTTGGTACATGGCATAAATGGGCTTGAACCCCGTCCTGGACCTGTGATCTGTTGCTGTACTGCTCTGTATCAGAAAATGCTTTTTGACGTCTCTTCCATACATTGCTCATTTGAGCTTTCCATTAGCATATTAGATAAGCAAGGCAATTTTTATGCCCGTCCGCAAATTAAGAGACTGGAGACCCTAAGAGTCTTAGTGATTTGCTCAAGGAAATAGTAGTGAACCTGACACATTTTGACGTCTCAAATTTCCATTTTGAAGCTCTTTCCATGATTATGGCTTTGAAAAAAAGAAAAAAATAAAACTAAAGACAAAGCTAAGATAAATATACATTACATTGATTCAAGTAGGTAAGCTAGAAAAACAATCTCTCATTGTGACTTTATATCAATAAGAAATTGATATTGATATCTTGCAGTTTTTGATCTATCTCTGTTTTTGAGAAAATTACATTTACAGATTACATGTTTGGTGATGGTCAGGATTCTGTGCTTGTTTTTGTTCATAACTATCCCATAGCTTACAGTTTTAGTAATGACCCACAGATTATTGTCTAACTACAAAGTACCACTTTGGCAAAGAGTATACCATCTTTTCCAGGAGGTTTGACTCTAAAAAAAGTATTGCTTAATTAGTAGGAGGACATGATTCTATCTGTTTTTTAGATTTTATTTAATAGAAAGCTTTAAATTTTTTATTAGCCCATCAATTAAAAAATTAATCCCAGCAGTTTCCTCTATTTAAATGACAAGATAAGAGCATAGACAAATAATATTATAGATTATAATTAGTATGTATAAATCTAAGCACTCAGCAATTAAAACATAAAATAACTAGTGTCCTGTAAATGAATCAGTATCTATTTTTTAAAGTTAAAATTGATCCCTGAAATAGTAATTAGTAATTTATGTGTCATGAAAAAAGAGCTAAGTAATCACTGTTCTTTAAAGAGTTAAAATATAATGTCATAAGTTTTAAGCTGGCAAATATACAGGTAAATAGAGCTATTGATTTTACTTACTGTTTTATTATTTAGTATATAAAATATGCATATATATGAAATATATGTATTATGTGTGTGTGTGTGACTCAGTTGTATCTGACTTTCTGCGATCCCATGGACTGTAGCCTTCCAGACTCCTCTGTCCATGGAATTCTCCAGGCAAGAATACTGGAGTGGGTAGCCATTCCTTTCTCCAGGGGAATCGTCCTGACCCAGGGATTGAACCTGGGTCTCCTGCATTGCAGGCAGATTCTTCACCATCTGAGTCACCAGGAAAGCCATATATATATTACATATACCCCTATATATATATATATATATATGTACATATATATAATTAATACATATATATATTATAGAGCTACATTCTCTGGCTCTTCAGCTCTTAGTTGACAGCTCAGTGTATTTAAGAATGTTGAATTCAAGTAAATGAGCTTTCTAGCTCCTCTTTTTACCTGAATATTTTTAAAAGTAAATGCTTTGAAATATTCAACATATAGAAGGACAAATGTAATCTTAATACTCACCTCTTCTAAGTGATGACTATTCATTCAAAGAAACATAGCTTCTTGCTGGTCTCTAGTAGAAATTGTTTCACTACACAAGTTGGCATTGAAAGCCTAAAAAGTAGTCACTGGCTCAGAAGAAGCCTAGTAAAATTCATATATATATATATATATATAGTCACAAAATGGACCTTGTCCAGACACAGATTTGGTCATCTCACTCCCCTGCCTAAATCTTTCAGTGACTTTCTGTGGCTCTTTGTCCAAAAGCCAATCCTTGTTATGGTCTCCCAGGCTCTTCATGACCTGCCCTGCTTTCCCTGTGGCCTCGGCTCCAATAATTCCCCTTAATCTCTGTGCTCATTCCTTACACCAGCTCCTCTTTTTTCTCCTCCTCCTCCTCCTCCTCCTTGCCCCTTCACCTCCTTCCCCTGAGCTTGTGTGCTTCCCTCCTTGGGCGCGTCACATGTTTTCCCCTCTGCCCAGGACACTGGGTGGCTCTCTAGCCTCTTCTATTCCCACACACACATCTTCCCCTAGCTAATGGCCTAACTCATCCTTCAGAGCTCAAGTTATAGGTCACTTTTCCATGGATGCATTTTCTGATGATTCCCTCCCCAAGCACGTTGAA
Organism: Antilocapra americana; assembly: GCA_007570785.1. Lineage (NCBI taxonomy): Eukaryota > Metazoa > Chordata > Mammalia > Artiodactyla > Antilocapridae > Antilocapra > Antilocapra americana. Next base: position 29,346,568 of record ML663008.1, on the reverse strand, counting down.
ACAGTGCCCAGTTTATATTCTAGCACAGCTTCTCTTTATATTACAGTTGCACATTTTGTGAATATTTGATTGTCTGTGCCCCACCGACACTGTGTGTACTGTTCCTGGCTCCCTTTCCAGTTACTAGCTCAGTTCTGGGATATAGATGGTAGAAAATATGTGGTTGTTGAATAAAAAAGAAAAACTGAGATGGAATTGTTGCCACAAAGAAAGCTTGTAGTCCAATTGAACTGACAGTAATAGTCCTTATAGTATACAGAGATGACATTGGTGGGTGCCAGAGAAGGGCGGGGTGGGGCAGGTGAAAGGGCTCCAAAGGCACACACTTAAATGTGTAAGATACATAGATTCTGGGGATGTAATGTACAGCATGGTGACTGTAGTTAACAATATTATACTGCATATTTGACAGTTGCTAGGAGAGTAGATCATAAAAGTTCTTGTCACAAGAAAAACGTTTATTGATATAAATATGTGTGTGATGGTTGCTGATAATCCTGATAATCATTTCACAATATATATATATATATATATACATCAAATTACTAATTTGTACATCTAAAGCTAATACAGTAGTATATGGTGAATTATGTCTCAATAAATAAATGTAAAAAATTATGTTATGAAAGTACATTAATTTTTAAAAGTTTAATACTGGAAATGAAATAGATAGTCCACACCACAGTACAGAAATCTATGGAAACCTATGTGGAAATGTAGAGAGAAAACACATGTAGAAGACCAGAGATTTAATAATTTCATCCCAAATGTCAAATATTGAGAGTGTGGCCATACACAGTAGTGTAGCATTTGACCAAAAGAAGCTCAGCTCTCTGGCTTCTTAGTTTTTGACAGATGGTAGTCCATAGTTAAATTATTTGATCTTCAGGCTTATATTAAGCAAGTTTTCTCTATGGATGCATCAAACTGAATGCCCGTTGGCAGGTTAGAGTAAGAAACCATAGCTGTCACAGGAATGGAAGTCTTGAGCTTCACGCGCAGCCTGCCTTCTCTCCTCAGGCACACTGAGGAGAAAGTCAAATCAAGCCGGGACACTTGATGAATAGCGCTGATATTTAAAGAAGGGAATGAGGTAATGTTAACAGTCCGCAGTACCAGATTAAAATAACCTGACGGACCTTCTCCATAAGAAGGATGTCCTTGCCGTAGAGCAAAGCTGTGGAGGCCTGCTGACTCACCGCATCCTGCGTTGCTCTGCTGTCCGTCAGGAGCGACACCCCTGAAGGCTGTTCTCGCTGGTCTTCTACGGCCTGATCTGGGTGTGTGCTAACAGTTACCTCTCTTTTTCCTACTTTTACTGGGCTTGTCGGCTACCTTCTGGTTTAGCATATTTTAAAAGATACGTTTCAAATACAATCAAGGGTGTCTCTCACCTGAACAGTCTAGGGCAGGAATGACAGACAGTGGAATAAAGGAGGGATTCCTGTGGTGAAGACAGCCTTTGTCTGTGGGGCTGAGAGCACTGACTGGCATCTGCTGGGCACAGGCTCTGTGGCGGACACAGCTGTGGTAGGGTTCAGTCCTGCCTGCAGAGGCCAGGGCTCAGGGTCTGGGCCGTGCCCGCTTTCCAGGAGATGAGGAGGCAGTGCCTCTGAAGAGGGACGTGGTCGTGTTCACTATGGCAGCCTCAGATTAGAAGGCGGAAGCTTTCCCTGCAAAAGCCATGAAAGCACTAGTGATGGAAAGTGGGCTTAAAACGGCTGCCCAGGCGGGAGAGACTGAGGCGCCAACATCGCGTTGGCACCTGTCCAGTGAGAGTGCTTTTGCTGCTCTTCTGGCCCCTCCTTTGCCCTAGATGTACCAGGATGGGTCAGAAACTCACGTTAGCAAGATGAGGAACAGGAGGAGAGTTAGGTGAGGAAAGAAAGAAGCAGCTAACAGCTTCTGACCTGCAGCTCATACCTCACCTAAACTTTTTTCCCCTTAAATTACAGCTGTTTATTTATCTCTAATTTTATTGGAGTATAGTTGATAATCCCTGGTGGCTCAGATGGTAAAGAATTTGCCTGCAATGTGGGAGACCTGAGTTCAATCTCTGAGTCGGGAAGATCCCCTCAGAAGGGAATGGCAACCCACTCCAGCATTCTTGCCTGGAGAATTCCATGGGCAGAGGGGCCTGGAGGGCTACAGTCCATGGGGTTGCAGAGCTGGACACGACTGCGCGACTAACACTTTCACTTTCATAGTTCATTTATGCTGTTGTTTAGTTACTGTCATGTCCTACTCCTTTGTGACCCTATGGACTGTAGTCTGCCAGGCTCGTCTGTGGCATTTTCCAGTCAAGTATACTGGAGTGGGTACCCATTCCCTTCTCCAGGGGATTTCCTCGACCCAGGGATTGAACCCGTGTCTCCCGCATTGATAGGCAAATTCATCACCACGGAGCCAACAGGGAAGCTACAGAGTTGATTTAGAGTGTTGTGTGAGTTTCAGGTGTACAGCAAAGTAATTCAGTTACACATACATCCATTCTTTCTCAGATTCTTTTCCCCACCTGAACTCATCCTTAGAGTTCTGATCATTCCATGGACATTTATATTCTATTTATTAAATTGAGACTGTTCTGTACCTTAATGTAACAGAAAGAATTTTAATTGGTTGCTAGTGATTGTGGAGGTGGCAGGAACTTCTTGAATTTTCACATAGGGTCAGGAGAAGAATAGTTAACCTTACAAAATAAATTAAAATAGAAAAGAATATAAGTACCCTAGGTTGCATCCCATGAATCATGCTTTGTTATCATACTTGTTACATATATTTATGACAACATGAGATGATGGTGTCTGAGGTGGAGAGATGGGCTACGTGATGATCCAGAGCTACACTGAGTGGGTGTGGCTTAACGCAGGAATTTTAAATCATGACAAAGAAGTTTAAATATAGGAAATACATGAGATAAGGGTTTTGAACATCAGTGTATCATGATGATATTTAAGAAAAATTTCCCTGGAGGTAGTGTGCTGGTTGGATTAAAAGGCTAGAAAATTTGAACAGGGAATACATATATTAATTAACAGAAAATATGTAATAATAACATGTTACTATTATTATCCAGGGATAGCATAATAAAATTTGTACTGAGGAGATAATGATAAAAATAGAAAGGAACTAATCTGAGAATATTTTAAGAGGAAAGTGATATAGAGATGGTGATTAATTTGATTTGTTAATGAAAGAGGATAAGTCACGTACAATTCTTTAATTTTAACTGATGTCAAATTGACAAATACCCCAGAGGAAGTGCCACCTAGAAAGAGGTATAGAGCTTAATTCAGGTGAGAGGACATGGGTAGATACTACAGCAGAGTAACTCTGGAAGTCATGAAACGTATGAGTATTTTGATGGAGATAATATATAGCTGTGGTCTTCAAACTTTAGAACACGTGAGAATTATTGGTAGAGATCTTTAGAAATTCAATTCCAGCGTCCTTTCCCACTTCTATAACACTTCTTTTTTGCTGTTTTTCAGTCACTGAGTCATGTCTCTGCAAGCCCATGGACTGTAGCACTCATGTCCATTGGGTCAGTGGTACTATGTCACCATCTCATCCTCTGCCGCCCTCTTCTCCTTTTGCCTTCAATCTTTTCCAGTGTCTCAGTCTTTTCCAGTGAGTCAGCTCTTTGCATCAGGTGGCCAAAGTATTGGAGCTTCAGCTTCAGCATCAGTCCTTCAATGAATATTCAGGGTTGCTTTCCTTTAGGACTGACTGGTTTGGTCTCTTTGCTGCCCAAGGGACCCTCAAGAGTTTTATTTAGCACCACAATCTGAAAGCATCAGTTCTTTAGCACTCAGCCTTCTTTATGGTCCAACTCTCACATCTGTACATGAGTACTGGGAAAACCATAACTTTGACTATATGGAATTTTGTCAGCAAAGTAATCACTTTACTTTTTAATATGCTGTCTAGATTTGTCATAGCTTTCCTTGCAAGGAGCAAGCATCTTTTAATTTTAATAATCTTTCTAGACATCAGGATATCTAGGTAAATGCCTATATATATATATATTTTTTTTTTGCAAGTAATTTAGATGATTTTGATGCAGGTGGCCCAGGACACCCTTTGAAATCTTTCAGAGACTATAAGAAGAGCCTAGTATGAAGCCAGAGAAATGCTCAGAAGTCTAAGCAGTAGGAAGGACTGTGGGTCACACCCACGAAATTGTGAGGATGGGCAAAAATAAGATTACAGCATAACCAGAGGAGAGGGTCTAAGAGCGAGGAGCTGGCGTGGATCAGATAGACTGTAAAAGGCAAGGGGCCTGAGGCTGGAGGCAACATATAGTCACCTGCCTTTCACTCACATCCTGCTTTTATCTTTTTGTTTCAGCTGTGTTTCTTATGAACCACATATGGTTGGGTACTTTCTCTCTCTTAACTAGGGCATTTTGTCCATTTTGAAGTCTTTCCCAGTCCAGATAGGCTGTTAGCAATGAATCTCACTCATATTAACGTATTTCCTCATGCGTTGTTTGATTTTCTGTTGTGGGCTTGAATCCTTATCCGAGAGAATTCTTTTAACCCCAGGGATGAAGTTGGGTTCCTCTGAAAAGTATTTGTGTTTCCCTTGCCTAAGTACCCCAGGGAAGGACAAGTCTATATTGTTTTCAACTAAATTCTTGACTTGAAATTTTTCACATCATCCTTTATGGTGAATTCAGGCTAAAAACTATTGTGAAGGTTGGCTTATGTTTATGAATTCTCAAAGGACATTTTTACTCCTCTGCTTAGAGTATCAGGTTTCAAGTTGCTAATTTCCACTAGGCAGGCAGGGGTTTATTTCTAGCTCCCTCTTACATTGAAAGCTTTGTGGATCTAATTTTATTGGAGGAACTCCTGTGAGATACTCCCTCTCCAAACTGCTCTCATCCCCAAAGGCCCTGGTCTTGTCTTCTGCCTCCTGAGTTCCACAAAGTCATTAAAATAAAAGTTCAAGGACACTGGAATTTGGTAAATGCTCTGAAGGTCGAAGCTGAATTCATGCTGTAAGCACTCTAGGTGCATCACTTAATATTTTACTGCCAATTTTTTATTGTATTTAAAAGGATATATTTGATATATCTTTATGTTTCTTGGCAGTATTTGCTTTCAGGGAGGAGGTAGTCAGTGTATTTAGTATCAAAACAGTGTTCCCTTTAGTATTTCTTTCAGTGATGATTTGTAAGAGGTAAATTATCTGTCTTGATCTTATTTTATACTTGTGATAATTAATTTTATGTGTCAACTTGACTAGGGTATGGTACCTAGTTTTTGATCAAACACCAATCTAGATGTTGCTGTGAAGGAGTTTTTAAGATGTGATTAACACTTAACTCAGTAATATTTGGGTAAAGCAAAAAATGCTCCATAATATGAGTGGACCTTATCGGTTGAAGGCTTTCAAAGAGAAGACCGATGTCCCCCTGGGAAGAAGGAATTCTACCTTTAGACTGTGTTCCAACTCAGGACTGTGACATCGACTCCTGCAAGAACTTCTGACCTGCTGGCCAGCCCTGAATTCCAGATTTGCCAACCCCGACATGAACCAGTTCCTTAGATGGCTCTGGTCTCTCTACCTCTGTTCCTTCTTCCCCTCGTGCCCATCGCTGCCTCTCTCTGTCATTTCCACTATTTGTTTCTGTTTCTCTGAAGAATTCTGGCTGATCCAGTATTCACACCTTAAAATAGCTTATCCGAGTAGGAAATTTTGGATGGGCACTTGTTTTCTTCCATAACTTTCACAGTATTGCTTTATCCTTTGACCTCTGTCATTGCCACTGAGAAGTCAAAGAGTCATTCTGTTATAGGTCCTCGGTCTTGCTTCTCTCGTTGCTGCTGTAAGATTTTATCTCTGTCTCTCTATTAAGAAACGTCGCCTGTGTATGTAATTGTCGGTGTCTCCTCTCCCACACATGAGAATGCGTCCCCTTCAGAAGCGCCCGTCAGTCGCACTGACCCTGGGTGGCGAGTGCTACCCCCACTGTGACTTCTCAAGGGCAGTCCAAGCGCCTGCTGGCCTTGCCCTTGAAGTTTTGAACACCAGCTGTGAGTCGCTCTCTCAGGTACTTGAGTGTCAGCTGCAAGGAGGTGCCCTGGGCACTGGGTGCCATCCGAGCAGCACCACCGGAGTCTTCCTCTCCCTTGAGGTAGAGGTAACACCACTGCCTCTTCCTCTCTGTCCTCGCAGCCCCAGAAAAGCCCGCTGCTTCACGCAGTGCTCCTCATGCTCCCCTTCTTACGGCTTTAGCTTCCCATTCGTGTGTGGTCACGCCTGGTGGCTCAGGCGGTAAAGAATCTGCCTGGAACACAAGAGACCCAGGTTCGATCCCTGAATCGGGAAGATCCCCTGGAGAAGGAAATGGCAACCCACTCCAGTATTCTTGCCTGGAGAGTCCCATGGACAGAGGAGCCTGGCGGGTTACGTGGGGTTGCAAACGGTGGGACACAACTGAACGGCTAACACTTTCACTTCGCACGGGTGTCTGTGGTTCTTTTAATCGTATCGTCTCTAGCATTCTCAGTGTGCTTTCTGCTGCCCTGAGTGGTTGCCGACTGACACAAGTACCCGTCATATATTTAAATGCACAAAAGAAGATAGAAGATGTAAGCATGGGCATCTACTAGTAGGTGACCTGGTGGCTCTCAGGCCCTCTGTCAGATGGTTGGTCTCAGCGCGGCAGTCACGCACATCCAGACAAGTCTATCTGTCAGGCGTGTTGCCTCTCGAGTGGTTGTTCTTAATGAAGTATCATGCTTTTGTTTAATAAAAGGTTTCGAAAAATCTTAGAAATCCTAAAATTTGGGGCTTTTGAAAATAGTTAATACAAGAATTGGACATTTTCAGAGAGTAACTAACTGTGTCTGAGATGGCTGGGGGATTATCATCCTAATTTATAGATGAAGAGGATAAGTCCCTGATAGATTAGGTGATTAATCTGTGGGCATTCACGGAAGTCAGTGCAGTTTGTGATAGTAATGGAGACAGTACTGGGTGCTTGATGTTGATGAAAAGATCCCCTGTCCATGTAAAACTGACCATCCCATCACTGCAGAGGGGTTCTGAGTAGATCAGTATTTATATATTTTACATATATACACACATATAATTATGTATATATGTATACAGTACAAGTATGTGTGAGTACATATAGATACGTATGTATCTACGTATACACACGTATATAAGTGTACGTGTATATCTGAGTGTAAGCTATCTTAATGCAGACACCCTAGAGCAAAGGCCTTCTGAGGTGTCTGTGAAATGAGACCTGACGTAGTAAGATAATGGGCATCTTCTTTTAAAAACCTTTTGAAAAACTAAAACTAGAAATATTTACCTTGCATGGTCAGGCACGTATACAGTGTTACTTGTTTTAAAAGGCTTGAAAAATGTTTTCTCAACAAGGCCCTTCCCTTCGAAGTAGGTCCCCTGCCGCTGCCCAGCAGCCAGTTCACTTCTGTGAACGGCTGTAGTATGTGAGCCGCCTGCCGGCCCGTGCAGCAAATGTAAGAGATGGGACGATCCGCTGGAGTAGGAAACGGCAACCCGCTCCAGTTTTCTTCCCTGAGAATCCCATAGACAGTCCGCAGGGTGCAAAGAGCTGGACGTGGTTGAAGCGCCTTGGCAGGCATGCAAGCTAAGCCCTCATTGTAAGAGCGAACATCGTGCAGTGCCTTTAGCTGCCGGGTCCAGCTGGCTCACGTCACTGGCATTTAGCTGTTGATCAGTGAGTGTCGATTTCTCAAGTTTGAAGGTTCTTGACAAAGTTACATCTGTACAGCTGTCTGTATGTGCCATAGTGTCTCCTTTTCTCTCCTCTTTTCCTTTCCTTCAAATTTGTTGAGAATCTGTAATATAACAAATGAGAAGGACATTTATCAGTGAAATTTTGTTAAAAAACAAGAAAATTAATTTTGCCATGTGGAATAACATTCTGTGTGGCATCAAACATAAACTAATAAAAATAACAGATAACGTATGTGTTGCTTTTTGGTCCCCATTGTCAAATCATTGAGACTTCAAATCTCATTATCAAATTATCTCAACTTAAAATACCAATTTTGAAATTTGGGGATGAGGCTTATTGAACACTAGATTACTCTCACCAGAGACGATGCTTTCAACTAGCGGAGTGAATATAGTACAGATATTTATTTTATTACATTTCCCAATTTAGCATATGTTGTTGGGACACATTTTGCTAGTAAGTTGGTAACATTATTGGTAACATTGGTAACATTATTGATAACAGCATTGGTAACATTTTTGTTTATATCTGGGAATCACATGTTCAAACACTTTTATATAGATAATTTCTACAAGGCATGTTTATCTCAACTTCAGGGATTCATTTAATTGAATACAGCTCTCCTAAATATATTCATTTGCTAGTTGTGATGTTTCCATTCTCGTACATTCTTGAAGCTTTTTACAGAATAAGAATCCTATTTTTTGAAAAGACTTTTGCACAATTATTTTAAAATGCATGTTTTAATGTCCATTGTAAAGCTTCATTATGGTATGCAAGTATACAAGCTCTAAACAGAGGTACTATAATGTTTCGTAATAAACACATTTTTATGACTATTATACACACACACACACACACACATATATAATTTCTGCTTACAAAGTTAATTGCCTTAGCTTGGGCTCAGTCGTGTCCGACTCTTTGTGACTCCAGGGACTGTAGCCCACCAGGCTCCTTCATCCATGGAATCTCCCAGGCAAGAATCCTGGAGTGGGTTGCCATTTCCTCCAGGGTCTCTTCCTGACCCAGGGATCAAACCCGATCTCCTGCATTGCAGGCAGATTATTTACTGTCTGAGCCACCAGGGAAGCCCTAGTTTGGGCTACTGTAACAAAACACTGGCTGTTTGAAACAACAGATGTTAATTCCTCACAGTTCTAGAGGCTGGGAGTCTGAGTCAAGTTCCTGGCTGATTTAGCTCCTGATGGGGGCTCTTGTGTCCTCACAGGATGGAGAGAGCGAGAGCTTCTCCTGTAAGGACACTAATCCCACAGTATCAGGAATCCACCCTGATGACCTCATTTAACCTGAATTACTTCTTTGCTCCAAATACGGCTATACTGGGGGTTAGACCTTCAGCATATTGAAGATGGATATGATTCAGTCCGTAGCACATTTGCTCTTTAAAACTATAGTAATGTAGGAAGTATAAAGTGAGTTGTCCTGTAATCTCAACCCGTATAGATGGACTCTCGTTATAGTTGCTCAGATCTTTCCATATTTTCCAATGTGCATATTTCTTTGCATGTGTGTGTGTGTGTACATGCAAAGTATACATGTTAGTGTTAATGATTACAGTTTACGTATTATTCTGTAATCTAACATTCTCATTTAACACTTCCTGAATTTTGTACAGTAGAAATACACTATATACTTATACATTGTTTAAATGTTTGAGTACTAAATTTTTTTAAACATACTGAATTATATATAGATTCATTTTTACAACTCATTTTTTATATAAAATATACAATGTAATGGAGAAGGAAATGGCAACCCATTCCAGTATTCTTGCCTGGAAACTCCCATGGACAGAGGAGCCTGGTGGGCTATAGTTCATGGGGCACGAAAGAGCTGGACTTGACTGAGCAGCTAAGCAACAACAGTAGTATTTAAAATCTTCTTAAATAAAAACATGTATTTTTCCTTTATTCATTTTGGGTGCTATGGAATATTCTTACTATATTGTATTAATATACTATAGTAGACTTAAACATTTATTATTTTCTTGATGGATATTAAAATCATTCACAATATTGCAAAGGACTTCCTCAGGATAGATTTCTAGGTTTTGAATAAGACAAATGTCCTGTTGGATAAACATTGCCAAGTGTCTTTTGGACAGGGTGTGCTGATACCACACCCTTTATTAATCTGGCAAAATATTACCTAAAAGCTTTAGCCAAGATTAGTGGCGAAAATAGGAGGTAGTAGTTTTTAATTTTGTATTTCTGTTACTTAAGTTCGAGCATTATCATATTTATTTATGCTTTATTCTTTCTTATAAGAATTATCTGTCCTTATTCACCTTAACTTTTGATTTATTTGTACCTTTCCATCTTAGCTACAGATCTCTGCATTATTATGTATGTTCAGTTCTCTTTTATATATTTTCAAAATGTTGTCTTTTGATTTTTAAATCACAAGTAAATAATGAATAAGTGAAATATTTAATGAATAAGTGAATGAATGAAAAGAAAGACAAACACCGTTAATTAAAGTGTAAGGTAGCTATATACACCAGCATGTGTGAAGCGGATAGCTAATGTGAAGCAGCTGTGTAACACTGGGAGCCCAGCCTGGTGCTCCGTGGGATGGGGGTGCATGGCAGGGAGGCTCAAGAGGGAAGGGATACATATTAATATGTAGTTATAACAGTTGTATGGTAGAAACCAGTGCAACACTGTAGAGAAATTATACTCCAATTTAAAAAAAGTTAAGTACAATGTGGTATGTGTGTTATGGGCACATGTACTCAGGCCACTGGGGCGTCCTGGGGGAGTGGTCTCTGAAGCAGGGTGGGAGGTAGAAGAAGGTCCCCTGTACCAGGTGAAACTAGAGCTGTGCTATAAAATGTGAGTAGAAACCACTGTCAGAGAAAATGAAGAAGTTATTCCAGGGAGGGAATGCAGCAATCCAAATAGAAAAGAACAAGATCTGTTCTGGAAATGAGGTATAGTTCACTCTGCCAAGAGCAAGGTCCCGTACAATAAGAGTGGTAAGAATGAGCCACAGAGATGGAAAAACACTAACTGAGCAGCTTGGTTATCACAATAAGGCATTTAAACTTTGCCCCAAAAACTGACAAGAGAAGCACTGATAAATCAAGATTTGGATTTGAGGAAGACTATTCTGATGCAAACATGAAAAATAATATGGAAGGAGGCGATCTGAAAGCAGATAGACCAGCTTGTGGTCTACCTGAGGCAGGCGTTGATCTTTTCATTGTCATAATGGAAATGACACCACCTGTGTGGAAAATAAAAGCCTTTAAATGTCCAATAATTAAAATTGAGCTAATTCCAGAAGACTATATACCCAGAGAATGGGGGATAATTGGGTTAGAGAGATTTTTCATTTTCTTCTGTAGACAGATACTTTTGCATTATTTGAGTTTTATTTTTTAATCAAGCATAGACTTTTCTAAGAAGGAAAATTTGAAGCTAATTAATAACAGAAATATTGAGTGTTTTGGTGGACCAGCAAGTCAGTATAAACCCGTTTTAAAATGACTGCAAAATATGGGTGTGATAATGCATGGCTACATTACTATTTTATAAGTATTTCAATAAAAAATGTTTCTGCTCTTCTTTGTTATAATCAGATTGCATCTGGAACCATGTGTTCCCAGATCAATTTGGAGAATATTCAGGAGAAAGGAACTGCAAGTGAAATGACCTACAATCATGTCAGATAAGAAAATGAATGTTGTGCCTGGCACAGGTCTAATGAGATATTTAGCTTTGGTTATTGATGATGTGTTTGCCAAGGAGAAATAAGACAAATTCACTAAATTTTTAATGAACATTGGAATGAGGAATTGGAGTTATAACAGGCAGATCTGATTTTAGAAAAGAAAGAAATTGGATGGGTGTCAGGTTTTTTTTTAATGCCTGGAAAACAAACATTTCCGATATTTTTGTCAGCTTCTCATAAACTGGCAAAATTGCAGTAGTCAGTCCTTCATTTAACTCATGCTTAAAGCCAGTTGTGCTGTGATAGATATGGCTCAGCCACATTTATTTATATGTAAATGCATCTAACATTTTATGTGTGTGTTTCTTTTTTTGTTAACTACAACTAACATTTTTATTTCTTAAACTGCTTATGCTAGACCTCTTTTCGTGTTTCCACACTAACACACCAATAGGTGGTACTGGCAATAATAAATGATTGGTCTTCTCAGCATTACTGGATCTCCTCAACTTAACCATTTACACATTCTCTCACAAGCACTCTGCGTATAAGCCTAAATTATCCTCATGCTTTTGTCGGGTCAGTTTATTTTTCTTCCTTGATTCTTGCCTCATTGCAACAAAGATTTGGAATGACAGTCTAAAGGGTTTAAAACAACAGACAACTTATAGTTCAGTTCACCTTAAGCAGATAGATATTTTATTAGACAGGCATTCCCAAATGGGAGCAGGCTGACCTCAAAGGAGTCTTCTTTTTCCCTGTTAGCTTCCCCATTTTTTGTACTTCACGTCTCCTCCTTTTGGTTATGCTTTGTGCAAAATAGGGCTTGTACCCACTACCAGTCAATGAAAGGGAATGCAAATGGGCATATGCTCAAAGCCAGTTGACAGTTGCAGGTTATATAACAGCAGGCTGTGTTGTTTATATCTTCCCATAATTCAGCCTATTGTTACAATCAGATGTAGAATATTTGTGAACCCTGAATGGGCCCCTAGTTGCCTAAGGTTTCTTGGAAAAGCCCCTGTGGTAAGTCTGTATTCACTGTGTGTCTAGGGCGTATGTGCAGGAGTTGGAAAAGTCTCTCTGGTTATTTTTGTAGCATATCTGTGAGCTCTCTTGGGTATGTCTGAGATGGATTTTAGAGATAAGCTTGCATCCCTTTCAGCCAGGCAACCCCTTGTTGCTCGTGCCTAACTTCCTACCTTAACGTTTCTTGAAGCTTTCTTACCCACAGCCAGTAATATTTTATTCTCTCACAAAGAGAATGGAGTTCCCTGAAAAAGAGCTGCCTTCTGGTCTTGCTATGGCAGTTACCCGAGAAGATAAGACTTCAGTTTCATCTGTAGCTTTAAGGTCTGGTGCCTGGGCAGATGGTGATCACCCAACAACCCGGCATTAGCCTAGACTACACTCGATTACAAGATGTACTCAGCTAGTCCCTCGTCCTGGGGTGCTGATATGACAGTAAGGCCTCATGAAGGCAACAGTTTCTGTGTTTTCCTGATTAACTGATACATTTCGTAGATGACTTAAAGTTTAAGCTCTAGGCAATATTGCTTACTTGGTGGAATTTGGACCCTCATTTTGCAAATATTTTCAAGTTCTTTTACTGGAAAGTAGATGTATTATGGTTCTCCAGAGAAATGGAACCAATAGGACATATGAAGATGTGTATGTGTGTTGGGCCTGGGATTATAGAGGTTACAGAGATTAACAGGCCCCCAGATCTGCAGGTGAGTGGATAAATTCAAGACCCACAGAACCCATGGTGTAGCTCAAGGCTGAAGGCAGCCTCAAGGCTCAGGAAGAGACAAAATGTCTCAGTTTAATTCGAAAGGAAAGGGAAACAGCCACTGTACCAAGCTGAAGGTAGTCGGGCAAGAGGGATCGCCTCTGTTTGGGGGAGGGCCAGCCCTTTTGTTCTAGTCAGACCTTCATGTGACTGGATAAGGCCCATGCGCAGCAGGGAGGCCGATCTGCTTGACTCAGTCACACCCAAAAGCACCCTCACAGAAACACGCAGCGTAATGTTTTACCGAATATTGAGCACACCGTGGCCTGGTCAAGTAGTAACCATCACAGTAGCATTAGCAGATCAAGTGTTAACATGGCTCATCTGTATTTATTACATGTTATCTGCCTTTTAATTCTCTCTCTCTCCTATTAGGGGTTATTTACTTAGCATCAACTCTTAGTCATTTGGAATCCACCACACTTTTGCTGATGATCTGTGCTCGAGATGGTGGTGGGCTCACATCTGTCACTAATGCTGAAGTCACCATACACATTCTCCAGACAACTCTGGCACCTGCTGAATTTGAAAGGCCTAAGTACACTTTCTCTGTTTACGAAGATGTGCCTGAAGGCAGTCCTGTGGGAACAGTGAAAGCTAAAGAGTCCTTGAGTAAGTACTTAAGTCTTATGCTACATTGAAATCCATTATTGGAACATTTTCTGATCATAGCAAACCCCCTCTTCCAACAACACAGGAAATAACTGTACACAGTGGATATCACCAGATAGTCAGTACCAAAATCAGATTGATTATATTCTTTGGAGCTGAATATGGAGAAGTTCTATACAGGCAGTAAAAACAAGACCAGAAGCTGACTGTGGCTCAGATCACAAACTCATTATTGCAAAATCCAGATTTAAATTGAAGAAAATAAGAAAAACAACTAGGTCATTCAGGTATGACCTCAATCATACCTAAATCAGCTATGACCTTATGATTATACAGTGGAAGGGACAAATAGATTCAAGGGATTAGATCTGATAGACAGAGTGCCTGAAGAACTATGGATGGAGGTTTGTAACACTGTACAGGAGACAGTGATGAATACCATCCACAAGAAAAAGAAATGCAAAAAGGCAAAATAGCTGTGTGAGGAGGCCTTACAAATAGCTGAGAAAGAAGAGAAGTGAAAAGCAAAGAAGAAACAGAAAGATATACCCATTTGAATGCAGAGTTCCAAAGAATAGCATGGAGAGATAAGAAAGCTTTCCTTAGTGATCAATGCAAAGAAATAGAGGAAAACAATAGAATGGGAAAGACTAAAGATCTCTTCAAGAAAATTGGAGATACCAAGGGAACATTTCATGCAAAGATGGGCAAAATAAAGGACAGAAATGGTATGCACCTAACAGAAGCAAAAGCTATTAAGAAGAGGTGGCAAGAATACACAGAACAACTATATAAAAAGATCTTAATGACCCAGATAACCACAGTGGTGTGATCACTCACCTAGAGCCAGACATCCTGGAATGTGAAGTCAAGTGGGCCTCAGGAAGCATCACTATGAACAAAGAGTGGAGGTGATGGAATTCCAATTGAGCTATTTCAAATCCTAAAAGATGGTGCTGTGAAAGTGCTGCATGCAATATGCCAGCAAATTTAAAAAACTGAGCAATGGCCACAGAACTGGAAAAGGTTAGTTTTCATTCCAATCCTAAAGAAGAGTATAGCCAAAGAATGTTCAGACTACTGCACATTTGCACTCATTTCACATGCTAGCAAGGTAATGCTCAAAATCCTCCAAGCTAGGTTTCAACAGTATATGAATTGAGAACTTCCACATGTTTAAGCTGGATTTAGAAAAAGCAGAGGAAACAGGGATCAAATTGCCAATATTGCTGGATCACAGAAAAAGCAAGAGAATTCCAGAGAAACATCTACTTCTTCATTGACTACACTAAAAACTTGACTGTATGGATCACAACAGACTGGAGAATTCTTAAACAGATGGGAATACCGACCATCTTACCCGCCTCCTGAGAAATCTGTATGCAGGTCTAGAAGCAACAGTTAGAACCAGACATGGAACAATGGACTGGTTCAAAATTGGAAAAGGAGTATGTCAAGGCTGAATATTGTCACCCTGCTTATTTAACTTCTATGCAGAGTCCATCATGTGATATGCTGGGCTAGTTAAAGCACAAGCTAGAATCAAGATTGCCGGAAGAAATTAATAAGCTCAGATATGCAGTTGATACCACCCTTGGCAGAAAGCAGAGAGGAACTAAAGAACCTCTCCGTAAAGGTGAAAGCTGCTGCTGCTGCTACTGCTGCTGAGTCGATCAGTCGTGTCTGACTCTGTGCGACCCCATAGACGGCAGCCCACCAGGCTCCGCCGCCCCTGGGATTCTCTAGGCAAGAACACTGGAGTGGGTTGCCACTTCCTTCTCCAATGCATGAAAGTGAAAAGCGAAAGTGAAGTCGCTCAGTCATGTCCGAGTCTTAGCGACCCCACGGACTGCAGCCCACCAGGCTCCTCCATCCATGGGAGTTTCCAGGCAAGAGTACTGGAGTGGGGTGCCATTGCCTTTTCTGAAAGGTGAAAGAGGCGAGTGAAAAAGCTGGTTTAAAACTCAGCATTCAAAAAACGAAGATCATGGCATCCGGTCCCATCACATCATGGCAAATAGATGGGGAAACAATGGAAACACGGACAGATTTTATTTTCTTCGGCTCCAGAATCACTGTGGATGGTGACTGCAGCCCTGAAATGAAAAGACCCTTGCTCCTTGGAAGAAAAGCTGTGACAACCCTAGAAAGCATAGTAGAAAGCAGACATTAGTTTTCTGACAAAGATCTATATAGTCAAAGCTATGGCTTTTCCAGTAGTCATATACAGATGTGAGAGTCAGACCATAAGGAATGCTGATCACCAAAGAATTGGTGCTTTTGAACTGTGGTGTTGGAGAAGGGTCGTGAGATCCCTTGGAGCACAAGGAGGTAAAACCAGTCAATCCTAAAGGAAATCAATCCTGAATATTCATTGGAAGGACTGATTTGAATCTGAAGTTCCAATACTTTGGCCACCTGGTGTGAAGAGCAGACTCATTGGAAAAGTCTGATGCTGGGAAAGATTGAAGGCAGGAGAAGTGGACAACAGAAGATAAGATTGTTTGATGACATCACTGACTCAATGGACATGAGTTTGATCAAGGTCCGAGAGATGGTAAAGGACAGGGAAGCCAGGTATGCTACAGTCCATGGAGTAGCAGAGTTGGACACAAAGGTGCAGTGTTGAGTAAACCTTTCCTTTTCTCCATGAAGAATTGAGACCATACAATCCATGGCTTGCTCTTTGTTCTTTCAACATTATTTTTATCCTACTTTTTTAAAATCACAAAAGTAATGGGCACTTTTAATCCACTGCTCATTTCACAGACACACACACTTAAAAAAAAATTTATGAAAACACATCCAACTGTATTTGCTGTTCTACAACAACCTTCCCCCCATCCCTCTACTTCCCCAGTTTGTGTATTGTGGACTGTTTTCCAAGTAACTGGACATCATTCCATCTCATTTAAAAAAGTTGCCTAGTAGTTCAACTTATATGTATAAAATATGCTTTATTTAAACATTTTCTTTTTGCTATCAATGTGAATGATTTAGTTATTTTTGCTAGTCCAAATAATACTCAATCAAAAATCTTGCTTTACTCAAGCAAAAATTCCTAGAAGTGAATTACTTGTTCAAAGATTTTATCCCGCTCCCTCGTGAAAATGTTAGTCGTTCAGTCATGTCTGACTGTTTGAGACCCCTTGGACTGGAGGCCACCAGGTCCTCTGTCCATGGGATTCTCCAGGTAAGAATACTGGAGTGGGTTTCCATTCCCTTCTCCAGGGGATCTTCCCGACCCAGGGATTGAACCCAGGTCTCCTGCGTTGTAGATGGATTCTCTACTGTCTGAGGCACCAGGGAAGCCCCTCCTGCTCCCTAACCCTAAACCTGATCCATCTCCTCTTCTTTGCTGAACTTTTGGGGATGGTATTCGTCTTTTGTCAGTACCTATTACAGAGAAGGGGCTTCCCTAGTGGCTAGGTTGGTAAAGAATCTGTCTGCAACGCAGGAGTCTCCCTCCATACAAGAGACCTGGGTTAGATCCCTGGGTGGGGAATATGCCTTGGAGTAGCAAATACTTGACTTTGCTTCCTCAAATAAAGGCATCCACATTATTTCTCTGAATATCTTTCTCTTTTACTTAATTCAAGAAGAGGGAAGGAAGATGGTGAAACCCGTGGCTTTCTCCTTGTCCCCGGACAGTACTTTTGCCTGTTAATACTTCTGAAACCGTGGGTTCACTCAGAACGGGCTTTGGAGAGCCGAGGAAGACGCGGGGCATTGCGTAGCGTTCTCCACGTGTGTGATTCACTTTAGTGCTTTCGTTTCTCCGTGTTTCCAGTAGGTCCATGCCTTTAGCCTCCTCTTTGAGTCGCGTCCTTTCGTTTTCTTCGCAGATTCCTCGGAGCCGGTTTTTTACCGGATCTCCTCCGGCGATCCGGACGGCAGGTTCTCCATCCACCCGTGGCTGGGCACCATTCGGACGCGCAAGCCCCTGGACCACGAGGCGCAGCCGGCGGTCGTGCTCACCGTGCAGGCGCAGCTCGGCAGCCCCCCGGCCTGCGGCAGCACGGAGGTCAGCATAGCCGTGGCCGACGTCAACGACAACGCCCCGCTGTTCCCCAGCGCCTCCGACGAGGTGACGCTGCCCGGGCGCACGCCGCGGGGCACGGCCGTGTACCGCGCGCGCGCCGCGGACGCGGACAGCGGCCCCAACGGGCGGGTGCGCTACGCCGTGGCGCGCCAGCGCCCGCGCCTCTTCTCGGTGGACGCGGCGCTCGGCCTGGTGCGCCTGAGCCGCAGCCTGCGCGGCGCCCCGCCCCGCTGCGCGCTCACCCTGCGGGCCCGCGACCTCGGCGCGCCGCCCCGCGCCGCCCTGCTGGCGCTGACCGTCCGCGTGGCGCGCGCGGAGCGCGGCCCGTCCTGGATGTTCGAGCACTTGGTCTACCAGGCGGAAGTGAGCGAGGCCCTCCCGCCGCGGGCCCCAGTCCTGCGCACCCGGGCGCGCCCGCTGGGCCCGCGGCGGGCTCCCCCGCAGCTCGTGTACCGGCTGGAGCGCAGCGCAGACTCCGCCGCGTTTGGCGTCCATCCTTTGACGGGTTGGATTTACTTGCGGCGACAGCTTGACTATGAATCCGCACAGATGTATAGCTTTAGAGTGTTTGCCTGGATCCCAGGGGACAGATTGTCACAAAATGTGAGCACTTCAGTAATCGTTCATGTCCTGGATGAGAATGACAATCCCCCCACCTTCTTGCATGATGTATGGTTTTTGAAAGTCCAGGAGAGCCCTATTCCCCAAGGGGTAATAGGCAAAATTACAGCCATTGACAGAGACTCCGGAGAGAATGGACAGCTGTCATATTTCCTTTTGTCCGATGGAAAATTCTTCAAGATGAATCCTAATACAGGTAGCATTTTGTAGCTTGCACTTATTCCTCTAAAACTGGAATTGACAAAACCCGAATCTAAGTTATAACAGTAGTGCAAACATCTAGTTAAAATGGCAGTTTTGGGTAAATAACTTTACTTGATTACAGCATTGTGATTTTAAAGTCAAAACTGAATAGAATTTTTCCTATAATGATCCATACTTCTCTTGCCTCACACCTACATACTGTCTGTCCATGCATGGTTCTTGGTTTGAATTAGAGCTACAATGAGAACTGGACTGGATAGTAGAGTCTAATCTCCTCCACCATATTTTTTCACTTGTGGATGTCTTTAAATTTTTCAAACAATATTTTATAAAACATAAATGTCATCGATGAAAAACTAGAAAATAATACGTTGGTCAACATTTCAAATTTACTCATTTGATATAGTTCCCCATTCTCCCCATTTTTTTCAAGGAACCCTGGGGAATGGCTAATATTTGCACTGAGGTTTTTTTTTTTCCCAAGTCTTAATTAAGTATACAAATTTTATTATATTTTAAAATTCATATTATATAAATTTATAAGAACTTTAATTCCTGCAATTACCTACAAATGAACTGTATTTATACTGCAACCATATAACTGCAGAAACTGAGATGAGATCTGCATAGCTCAAATAATGTGCCCAAGTTCATGGGGCTAAAATGTAGTGAGAAGGTTACCACTTTATAGATTTCCAAGAGGCACCATTCATGCTGTGGTCCTTGTACATGTTGCCCTTTGCTCTGTGTGTGTGTGTGTGTGTGTGTGTGTGTGTGTGTGTGTGTGTGTGT